>CBVK0101945330.1:0-15193 GCA_900067695.1 Picea abies
TTTTTATTTTCAGAACAGATCCTTGAACAATACTGTTGCTACAGAGCAAACAATTTGACTGGGAGACTTCTAAACACAAAGCAGTGACACAGACAAAAGACGAAATAGTTACATTTATAAATAAAAAATTGAGAAGGTGGTTAATATGAAATTCATGATCGTAACGGTTATAAAATTTGATAGCGGACGGAAGTTACCATTGCATTGAGAAAACTGGTGCTGGGAGATATTTTTATACATATAAAATAACAGTGATAATACAAACAAACATTCTAGAAAAGAATTGCGTAAAGAAAATATAAAACAAAGTAGCGTAGAATCCATTACTCTCAATCATGCATTCAAACCGTGCATCTTTTAGCAGCAAAAACAACGTGTTTACTATTTCTTGGGAATAATCTTGTAACATGCACATGACTCTGGTCTTTGAGATCTACAACGTGCTGGAATTGTAATTCCATGTTCTAAATTTTGTTTATAAACAGGTGTCATGGCCATTGTCATTGGATAATGTCGGTGCAGAGTGTTGAAGACATTATTAAGAAAATTTATATTAGAAACCCAAAGTGATGACCATTGTTTACTTATTATTATTATATTAACATGAAATTCATTAAAAAATAAACTTTAATATTTTACATTATTATATACTATTTAATGGAAAAAAGTATACCCATTTAGCATGTTTTCTAGAAAAATCCTAGTACAATAAGTTAGATACATGTAATAGTTGTGAGTTTGAGAAGTTAGATACATGTAATAGTTGTGAGTCTTAGAAGTAAAGATTGATGCTAAGTGATTTATTAGGCTAGAATCACTTCTACTTCTTCACCTTTGTGAGTATCACTCAATGTAATCGGTACTAATTGGAAACTTCAAATTCATAAGAAACTAGTCCTTGTGATTAGTTCTTGTGGGACATGGGCTATACATTAATGACTTCTTCTAAGTAAATAATTCAAAAAATTGTATTTCATATGTTGGACTAGGGAATCCCTCCAAAACTTAAATAAAAGTGTTAAGGGAGCTCTAAATAAATAGTTCATAAGGAACAATACTTGTTAAGGTTTTTCAAATGAGCCAACAAGTTAAATAGACTTGACTATATGGGAAAACTCCATGGTTAGCATGTTTGAGTTAGAGTAGTCTTAGGATGGGTGACCTTCCTAGATGTTATGGTTATTAGGTGCAAATTTAATTGCCTAATTCATTTTGCTAGTATCAAACTCTCTAACTATGTTAATCTCACCCAACTTAATGAGTGTTAAGCTAACTATTCAAATATATGAGATATTGGTCATTTTGTTTAGTTTTCTCTTGGGATATGGTATATGGTATTTCTTATACTAGACTATGGAAACCCTCCAAAAATTAAAGTGTTGGAGTCGTTATCACAACATAAATACCTCTATACTCAAGTGCAAGGTCGAAGTTACTAACAATTTAAATTTTTTATATTACCATATTTTTAGAAATTAGAAAGATAAGTTAAGTATTCTTCATTATTATTTTATTTATATATAATGATAAGATATATTTTTGGCTTCCGATTTGGGATCAATTCCAAAAAATGCAGAAAATTCTTCTCTAATACTTGTGGGTCATGTACATTTGGGCTTGGGTCCTCCATCTGGTACCTTGGGATGTTGGCATTTTGCCCCAAAATAAGGGAGTTCTAGGGTTGATGAATATCATAACTTGAGGTAGCATCTTTCCTACCAAATCGGTGGTTTAGTGTCTAGAGAGATGATATCCTTGGAAGGTATTATTAAGGCATTGCGTTCTCATGGGAAAACATATTGTTAGGATCATGGGATGTTTCAAATAATGTGACATAATTTCATCTCGTCGCAACTTCTACGTATCATTCTCCTTTATTATTAGAGCTACATGGGCATCATGGAGGAAGGTAGTTAGGTTGGTAATATGGAATTTGTTAGGTAGTCATATGGGATAGGATTTGGATAGAAGAATGATTTGGAGTTGGAAGGTGTATGACACATGTATTGCAAACCTCCCTCATTTTTCAGGGTTGATGACTAAGTAAGAAGTATATTTGTTATTCAAGGTATTTGAGGGATGCAAATGCTTTCTCTTGGAAGGACTCACAATCCATTTCCCATGAATTTTCCCCATCTTCTATGAATTGGCATTCTATTATGGAGATTGTTGGTATTATTCCATAACAGGACATGTTCGAAATGAACATAGACATGCCTAGTCACTTTTGGCATGCTTGGGAGTGGAGCTGTAGGTGCCCCTTCATCTAATATGTTTCTTGTATATTTTATTGTCTTATTTATAAGCAACATGAGACCAAACCTATTCTTAATACATAATGAGTGTCTATTAATGCAAAGAGATGGTGGATTGGGAGATTGTATAGTTTTTGGTCATCTCAAGTTAGCTATAAATTCCATTTGTTTGTGTGGCTAGTGATTTACTAGGGCCTTCCAACCAAGGCATGGTTTCTTAAAATAAATCTCTTGGATGGGATATTCCCTTCTTGACTGAAACTACAAATGGTGAAGCACCTCCTTTGGGATTGTTATTTTGCAAGATTTTGTTGGTATTTTTTTGAACTTGAGCATGTAGCCATTTTGCAAGGAAGGTTACATTATACAAAAAATTTAGTATGTGATTCTAGATCTTTGGTTTTCTCATCTTTTAGTGGTTTCTAACACTACTTGAGGGTTTCAACCTTATTTTTTCTTTGGAAGCTTTGGTGAAAATATGATTTTTAGAAGAAGATTAGCTCTTTGGCTACATTTTTTCAATTATGGAAATAAGAGGTGCACATGTGGTTGTTAGTTAAAGGATTTATGTTGATCAAATATACAAAAGGCTTGAATATGATTTCTTATTCAAAATTTAATGTTCTTTTGATTTATCTAAAAAATAAAACGTAAATATTATCATGCATACCTTACCAAATTATTGTTATTTCTCCAATGTACACACACACACACATGTACAAACATTTGAAAAATCAAAAGATCGGTATGAAAAAATAATTAGTAAATCCACATTTGAATTATTTTTCATTAAATCACATCATGCATATATACAAGAGGAAGTGACATTTAGTTTCATCTTCCAAGGGATTGTAATGACTCTTCCTATCACCTGTGACTCTTAATATTTTTCTTAAAAAATATTTACAAAGATACTTACAAAATTTCCCCTTAGTGTGAATGGGTGTTTGTGAGTCCAAACATCATTCTAAATTTTTCAAATTTTTCTCTTTTAATATGTACACAATTTTCTCACTTGTGGAACAATGTCCCAAGTGAATATTCTTGGCCTATGCATGATATTGAATTAGATGGTACTTTGTTTTGATGTTCTTGGTTTGATAATGGAAGCTATTATTCTCGGCCAACTTGATTGCAGAAGTATTGTCAACCAAAGGAGGAGTAGAACATGTTTCTCCTCCAAATATTCAATCTCTTTTGTTTCTTATGTAGCTGCCACATATTCTACCTCTTTTGTGGAATATGTTGGAGCTATAAGGTTGAAGTCGTCCACTTTAGAATACTTGAGTCCAAAATCTTGAATTTCATTCAAGTATTTTAGAACTCTTTTTGTATTAGACCAATGTCCTTCATAAGGTTTTTTTATGAACATAGAAAGAATCACAACAAAAAATGAAATATTTGGTCTAGTGGTGGTAAGGTAGATAATACTTCCCATGAGATATATATATTTGGTTTCATCCTCAAATTCATTTCCTTATTTTGATGTGGGATTCAAATTTTGGTCCATAGGAGTAGAGACAAGGTTACGCTTAGCCCTGCCAAACTTGTTAAACAATCCTCCAATGTACTTATTTTGAGAGATGAATATGCAATTTAGATTTTGAGTCACTTCAATGCCCAAATAGTAGTGAATATGTCTCAAATTTGTCATCGCAAAACCTTTCTTCAACTCTTTCTTTATGGATGCAATACAACATTCATTATTCTCAGTTACAAACATATCATCTACATACACTACATGATATACAATATTTTTTCCAACTTTCTTTAGAAACTGAATTGCATCATCAAGATTAAAGTGTTGAAATTCAATTTTAGTAGATGATTAATTATCCTTTCATACCAGGCTTGTAGTGCTTGTTTCAGGCCATATAAAGATTTTATGAGCTTGCATACTTTATGTTCTCATCCCTTTGAAAAAAACCTTTTGGCTGAGAAATGAATACATTATATTTTAAGTCTCCATTCAATAAAGTAGTCTTCACATCCATTTGATGAAATTCCATTCAATAAAGTAGTCTTCACATCCATTTGATGAAATTTCCATCCATTCTCTACTGTCAAGGAAAATAGAGTACAAATGGTAGCCCATTTTTCTTTGGAGAGAAAGTCTCCTCATAATCAATACCTTCTTTCTATGCAAATCCTTTTTCTACAATCCTCACTTGGTGCTTTTAAAGTGATCAATTTGATTCGTACTTGTTCTTGCAAACGCACTTGCAACAAATTGGTTTGGTTCTCTATGGAGGGTAGAGAAAATTCCATGTCCCATTCTTAATGACATAATCATACTCCTTCTGCATGGATTATTTTCACTCATCATGAGAAGTGACTTCTTCAAAGGAACTTGGTTCAAACTTAGTAGATAAACTCAAATCGAAATTATATGAAATATCTATATCATCTATATCACCTGAATTTAAATTATTTATATCACCTCCATCTTGTCTTGTGGAACTTCTAGTTCTCGTCTTTCTGCTCTCACAAGGATGAACACTTTCAAGTTTATTTATAATACACTTTCGTGGCCCTAATTTCTAGGATGGTCTAATTTTCTCAACTCATTGAGTTGGTATTGAATTCTCATCAAGGTTCAACTTTTCAATCATTTCAATCACATAATCCAAATGAACTTTAGGTTCTATGAAGTGGCTAGCTCAACTCATTGAGTTGGTATTGAATTCTCATCAAGGTTCAACTTTTCAATCATTTCAATCACATAATCCAAATGAACTTTAGGTTCTATGAAGTGGCTAGAACTTCTTCATGAGGGGGATATGGTGCCTCAAAGTGAGATTCAAATGACTAAACAAATATAGGGATACAACCTTCAATATGTAGAATCTGATCATCAAACTCATCATATGACTTTGCATGAATGAATATATCTAGATGATCAAGTTTCTGCTCAACATTTTTGTCATTATTGGAGGATTCAAGAAAAATCACATCTCTAGAAAGAATTAATTTCTTGTTTACCTCATCATAAATATGGTATTACTTGGTGGTATTTGAGTACCCCAAGAAGATGCACTTTTGAATCGTTTCATTAAGCTTGTTTCTTTTCTCTTTAGGAAAATAGGCATAGTAGGTGGAACCAAATACCTGTATATTCCTGACCAAAGGAATGTGGTCATACCACATTTCATACAGAGTCTTATTTCCAAGAGAATGAGATGGACTCCTATTTTTAACATATACTACACATAGAACTACATGATACCAAAACATTGATTTCACATTTTTGAAAAACATCATGGAATGAACCATATTGATTTCACATTTTTGAAAAACATCATGGAATGAACCATATTTAAGAGAGTGTTGTTCATTCTTTCAACTACACCACTCTGTTGAGGATTGCATGGAACTGTGATTTGAAATTGAATCCCATGTTTGCAAAGATATATTTAAAATTCATTAGATGTATATTCTCTTCTATTATTAGTACTAAGAGAGTCAATTTGTGATTCTTCTTCATTTTGGATCCATACATGATTTGTTTTTTAAGTTTCAAAAGCCTATGATTTTTCTTTCAACAAGTACACCTAACACATCCTTGTTTAATAAACAATAAAATTCATGATATATATATTTGCGTTATCATATCAAACATTCATGGGGAAACACCCACGTTCTCTCGAAATAGAATCATGAAATGGTTGTTTTAGGTGTTTTCAAGAATACAAGACTCACAATGATTCAAATTCCTAGGAATAATAGTCAAACTAGAAACACCATTCTTTTTCAAAAAATGAAGGATTTCATAACTAGTGTGTCCAAACCTAGCATGCCATAAGAGACTAGATGACAATGTACTTTCATGGTGGGGAGTTATGAAAAATTATGTGCATGATAAAATGTCGCTTTAAACTTCAAGAGTCTTCCATCCTCCACACCATCCATAAAAACCATGTTGTCTAATGCCCTCCTTATTTTAACTTTTCCACTAAATACATGAATAGAGTGGCCTTTTTATCGAATGTGCAAAAGATAAAACAATTTCGTCATAGATTAAGGAGATAGAGCACACCATGCAGAAGAAAATCTAGAAGTCCATGCAATTTGAGCGTAATGTTTCCCATTCCCAAATGTTTGAGACTTGATTTATTTGCAAAATAGACTATGCCATATGCATTTCCATTGAAATCTTCCAAGAACTCTCAAGGTCATGTTTCATGTTACAATTATGTTAACCAATGATGCATCTATGCAAGAAAAAAATAATTTGTTAAATTTTTTATTTATTTATTCTTATATTCCAATGGGAAACAATATAATGATCAAATTCAAGTTCTTAACCTTTTACCAAATATGATGCTATACCTTTTTCTTATTTCTACTCTTCCTTGTACTTTATCTTCTCCCAAGGGATTCTTCATGTATTTCCTTCATGTGATCCATTCTTTCTTCAATGATCATAATGAAAATTAGATCTTTCAAAAGGATTATTCCTACACCCCTACCTATGAAATTTTTTCTTTTATGTCCTCTCCTACTACCTTATCCTCTAGAAGAATCATGTGTTTGTTTTTTCCCTTTCCAAGCAAAGAACACAATTTCTCAACCATGCTATCTTCTTTCTAAAATATTTCTCACTATCTTCAAGTTTATCCACCAAAAAGTCAAATAGAGAGAAAGAAGTGCCAAACTCTAAACTAATCTTGGGTGTACTCAAAGTGGAACCCTTCCATCTATTCTCATCCATCAAAATGTCAAATATATTAACTTTACTCAAAGTGAAACCCTTCCATCTATTCTCATCCATCAAAATGTCAAATATATTGTAAAGCCTACAATGGAATTTCTCCATCAAACAAAATGTCTTGAAATCCTCCTTGATGCCTCAACACCAACTTCAAAATATATCAATGGCCTCAAAAATGAAATGGAATGTTAGGTTTTGAGCATCAAAATTTACTTCACCGGCAGTACAGTTGCATCGAATTTATAGTAGAAATTTCTATTGCCAGTAAAATCCATAGCACTGACCTCTAGCATTCTCTGTAACAAAATATCATAGGTCAGTTCAGTGCAAATCTTTGAAATAAAACATGAATGTTGACCTCTTGAGCTTTAAATCTTTTTAAGTATTTTAAAAACTATGAAACATGCTCGATTCGGACCAACCCTTTGAATATTTCCCTCAAACTGTGTAGATTGCTTCCAGAACATCAAGATATGATCATTTGGGAGGACCAAATTTTCGAAAATAGCACTCAAGTTCTACAACTTGCTTTAAAAACAACAAAATATGGTCTTGAATGAAAAAGCAGTAAAATATAGCACTTGAATGTTGCAGCTTGCTTCAAAAACAACAATTGTACTTGAATAAGACCAGGAACACACATTCCTAACAATTTACAACAAAATAAAGTCCAAATGGTGTCGCATCATCTTCAAATATTAGTGAAGATTGGAGATTTTGTAACTTAAACAGCGCAACGGATCACGGTTGCAAAATATTTACTTATCATTCACAGTAACTCCAAATCCTTTTGCACAAAACACCAGAGGAATAAACATCAAGTAGCACAAGTGATGAGGATTACAGAGTTCCATCCTCACGAAACAACAATCCTAATCCTCACGAAACAAAAATCCTACGGGCATACTTTCGCAAATAGCTCGAACCTTCTCACACAACCGCAGCTTGATCCCTCTCACGTCATATCCGACCCCTCCCACAAAACTACATCTAGCAATAGACCCCTCTCGTGGAAGAGATGAAGGAGAATGATGGGTCATAGATGTCTAAAAGATAAACTGTGAGAAAACGATGTCCAAAGGAGAAATAAGAAATTGAGTCCAGCGAGAAATCTATAACATGCCAGGTCGAAAAACCCTAGGCAGGAAATAGTGAAAGATATGAAGGGCTTCAATGACAAGATGAGGGATGCAAAGAATAACGTGAAAGACAAAGGTGCTTTTAGAGGATGTAAGGAATAACATGAAAGACAAAGGTGCTTTTAGATGATGCATAGAATCATGGAGTTAAAATTTGCTCTCATAATGAGTAATTCTTTATTTGAATGATTTTTCATTAATTCATATTATGCATATATACATTAATTCATATTATGCATATATACAAGATTAAGTTATTATCGGTTTGTCCATTGGATATAGTTTAGGTGGTTGGGAGAAAAGATTATTACTCTCCCCATTCAGATTCAAATCCTTGTGAGTGACATATTGTGCCCTTAAATAGGTCTATAACATGCTCTTATTCTTCAAGAATCTAAATAGTTTCCAATAGCTTAAAATCAATTATTATTACTTCCTAAAATAAAAGAAATACAATATTAGTTAGAATATATTATACAACAATATTATAAAAATATATTATATGAAAGAAATGGAACCGTCATTGTAAATGATGATGATTAATGTCCACTAAGATCTAACAAATTATTTAGATTTCTTAAAAAAAAAAAATTGTATTCCAAGATCACCATAGTTTTGATGACTTGGGAGGTTAGGGAAGTTGGTATTGTGACATATATTTTGAAATTGTGATATAATTTGCTTATACAGAAGGAACTCCAAGAGAAAGTAATTTTCATCTTCAACCCTTTTAGTATCACAAAGATGAAATATTCTTATATAAGTTGTTATAATGCATATTTGAGAAATTATTGGGGGCTTGAAAGTTGCATATGACTTATACAACATAACCATAATATCACACTCAACAATAAATGTAATTCAATACACTATTAATAAAGAATGAATATTCAATATAGACCATAATTTACAACAATCTATTTTTCAAAATTGAAATCAATGATCAAAGTTTTTTTGACCTTATTACTTTCACAGAACACTAGAAACAACTAAAAAAACCAAATCAATGGAGAGACAAAAAAAAAACTTCATTTTCATTAAATTTGATATTATGGATATTAATTTAGACTAAGAAAGTATGAATTCAATTACTAAACTATGAATATGAGTCTTTCTAAAGTGAAAATTTGGATTTATTTTTAAAGTGTGAATATCACTGAAAATTTGTATTTGTTTTTAGAAAGAATAAAATAGTGTGAATTTTCAATAATTTAAATTAGAAAATTGTGAATTTGGATTCTGATAGTGCAAATTTAGAATACTAAAAGTGTAGATTTTAAAATCCAAAAATATTTATTTTGATTGCAAAATTGTGAATTTTGAATAATATTGAATTGTTAAATTTGAATTTCAATATTTTCAATCAAATTATTTTTAGTGTGTATATTATATATAAATCCAAGATTAATATAGTGAGCTTTTTATTTTTGCATGTGCATGCATAATATCACTATTACAAACATTTTTAAATATATCAATAGTTAAGAGATGGAACAAAATATTTTCAAAGAAGTAGTGATGACAATAAATAAGTTGCAAAGTTCTACTTATTTAAATAAATTTAAAATTAACTACAGTAAGGTTCCATATAAACAAAATAATGGTTGTGTGTTATTGTTTTTTAATAAATTTTTCATCTTACATACAAACACTACAACCTGTTTATTATGAAAAATTATTCATAAAACCTGCATTCCAAACAAGGGGAAAAGAAACCAATTAACCTTTAATAGTTTCACCTAAAATAGTAGTCAATAATTAATATTATTAAACATATTGTATAAAAATAAAATTAAGATATACACAAAATGAAATCTTTCAAACATGCAGTTTATATAATTGTAATATCATATCAAAATTACAAAAAATATGTAACTACAACTTGTAGAAAAATCACAAGTATGTATGATGAACATCAACACCACTTTTATTCTACATATTTTAAATACTTATTTATACAAATAGTATAATTAAATTGTCTTTTTTGAATACGAAATCTTGAAATTGTGATGGTATCTACCAACAATACTTAAACTAAAACTACTGGTTTGAATGTTCAATTATATTTGCAATTAAAACAAAATTAGAATTATGAGATATGTGATTATACAATAATATTTATAATTAAATGAAAGTAAAATTATTAAATGTGTATCTCTGATATTTTTAATATAATCAAAATATAAATATTCAATATGATCTTCAAAGTTCAAAACCCTATTTTCTAATTACTCAAATATTTCCTTTCATATATTGAAAGTTCATTATTAAAAAACTATACTCAACTCCAACAAAGTTTGTTTTTTTTAAATTTCTTTCTCTCGCGTTGCTTCTTCTACATATCTTATGTTTGCATGCAATTTGTGAGAGTATTCAAAGCTAAAAAGATGTTCTAACGAAACAATTATTATAAATTAATCTACCTATTCAACCATTAAATATGAAAACTCTTTATAATATGTACGGCTAGATTTACCTTCCACGCAATCCATGTGTTATTTATGCCTCTTAATTTATCTTTAGGACTTGAATATACCATAGGATCATGCTCCAGTTTATTATGTCTAACAAAAATATGAGTTTCAAGGTGAGATTTATCCTATGTTCTTACCAATCTAATGTTCACCACTTATCTTTAGGGCTTGGATATACATAGGATCATGCTCCAGTTTATTATGTCTAACTAACGAAAACAAATGCTCCAGTTTATTATGTCTAACTAACGACAAGAAAAAAATATGAGTTTGAGGGTGAGATTTATACTATGTTCTTATCAATGTAATGTTCACCATTTATTCTAACTGTTATTTCAATAGTGAAAGAAAATGACAAGTTTTAAGAAAATATTTGTGTAAAACAAGAAGCTTGTCTTGTAATAATTTTGATAGATATTTTCAACTTTTCTTTCCATACTATTATCTTTAATTTTATAATTGGTTATGTGTTACTAGTCATCCATTCATAAAAAAAAATATGATTTTTATATTTTAAATCACTTGATTATGTTAAATAGATTAAGAAACTTCTAAATCTAGGGAATAATGATACTTATGAGGTAAATATTTCGAGATTAGAAATCCTTGCATACATTTGTTTGTTCATTATTTACTATAATTTTGAAAGAGAAAATGATAGGACATTTAAATAAATAAGTTTCATTACCTACAAAGGAAATTGAAAGTAGAGAAGTATTCATCATTTTTTTCACTATGACTAAAAGATATAAAGTATCATACAATATACAATACCAATAATTCACATCCTAAATATTTGAATAGTCTTATTTCCAATAATAAGACTTATTTCCAATAATAGCCATGTCCTCACCTCAATTTCACTTATATAACACATTCAAGTGATTGTTCGGAAGCATCATGAGTTGGAAATAATATAACAGTGTAATTTTACCTCCTAGCTACTTTACATCCCCTCAAAAAGCAGGGGAAAAAGCTTTAAAAGTAGGTTTTTATACACTTATGTGGCTTTCCTTCATGGCATTCACAATAATTTCATGGGATATCCATTAAAACTCATCAAACTATGTCTACATGAGCATGACTTCCTCAATGCATTTACGTTTGTAGTCCTAAATCGAGTTGTTATAGGTTAATGTATATGAAAATTTGAACTCTCATCCCATTAATAAAGAGTTCTTAGGCCTTCCAAATTTCATTTCAAGCATTGGGAACCCATTTTGAATGAATACATTTTACATTGAAACTAGTTCTTCATAAAGTTCAGAATTTCTTTATAAATGAAATCCATGAGAAACATTTGAAGAAGAGAAGAATTGCAATGTTATGCTAAAGGAATGAGATTGTATATATTATATCTTACTCTCTCATCCTACCATTATTTATCATCATGATTGTTTTTGTTATTTTCTAAAATAACAAAGACTTATTCATTGACCATTGTTAAAAAAAAATTTCAAGAATCAAAAGGACCCATGCCATGGAGAATGTAGACGTCCATTTGCATCAAACCATTCTTTACAAGTGATGTTACATATTTTATGCTCTTCCATTGGACTAATAAATGAGTGTTACTATTTCCCTCAAAATACCTATATTTGAATGAGAGTTCTATAGTTAAATTTGTAATTTATTTGCATGCATTTTGTTTTGTTTTATTTGAATGAGAATCCTTTTTTTACTCCAACCCATAGGACTATTAATAAATAATAATAATCATTTATATTATTTCTAATACTTTTATTACTCTTTTTACTTCTTAATCATATTCTCTTTTCTCTTTATTTTAATTTTATAATCTTAACTAATTTTTCTTAAGTGTTTCAATTTATATTATTTCCAATACTTTTATTACTCTTTTTACTTCTTAATCATATTCTCTTTTCTCTTTATTTTAATTTTATAATCTTAACTATTTTTTCTTAAGTGTTTCAATTTTCATCCTTTGACCTCTATTAATGTTTATTCCTTAATTTACTTTTCTCTATCCAAGGACTCTCTCTTTCATTTTCACATCTATCTTTTAATATTTTTTCCTCAACAATCTTTTTGATCATTGAAGCTTATTGTCCCTAATGATGAGTGGAGTATCCACAAATTTTGACACATTTTTTATCTAAAAACTATTGTAACACAATAGTAATATATTGTTTTTATACCACAACTAAAAAAATGTTGGTTGCTTAACCTACATCATAATTTTAGAAACTATTGTAACACAATAGTGATATATTTTTTTTGTACCACAACTAAAAAAATGTTTGTTTCTTAACCTACATCATAATTTAAATAAGGGTGTTTTTCTCAACCATGCAAGAAAACCCCTAACGCAGATTGACAACTCCCATGATAAACCTCCACTATGATATAACTTTTTCCCCTCATAACCTTTTCTCACTTGTCCAAAACCCTAGTCAAAACCTACATTCATTATAGTAGATGGATACTTTTTCCCCTCGTACTTTTCCAAAACCCTTCTTAAAAACTACATTCATTATAGTAGATGACTATTTTATCAACAATTGACTCTTAGATCTTTTACATGTCCTCGATTGAGTTCTAGTGTATTTTATCATCTATAACTATAATCTTAAGGTGTTTGGTACATTTTCTATGGTGACATGTTATCAGATGGCTATTTTCTCAGTAATTGACTATTCGATCTTTTACATATCTTGGATTGAGTTCTAGTGTATTTTATCATCTATAACTATAATCCTAAGGTGTTTGGAATGTTTTCTATGGTGACTTATTATTAGCCTAGGTTCTTTCATTATTAAGCTAAACCATGTAAATGAGTGAAAATCATTATAAAATGAGTTCTAGTGTTTTTTTTATCATCTATAACTATAATCTTAAGGTGTTTGATATGTTTTCTATGGTGACTTGTTATTAGATGGCTATTTTATCAGTAGTTGACTCTTCGATCTTTTATATATCTTGGATTGAGTTCTAGTGTATTTTACCATCTATAACTATAATACTAAGGTGTTTGGAACTTTTGCTATGGTGACTTATTATTAGCCTAGGTTCTTTCATTATCAAGCTAAACCATGTAAGTGAGTGAAAATCATGATAAAATGAGTTATAGTGTTTTTTATCATCTATAACTATAATATTAAGGTGTTTGGTATGTTTTCTATGATGACTCGTTATTAGATGGCATTTGATCAGTAATTGACTCTTCGATCTTTTAGATATATTGGATTGATTTCTAGTGTATTTTATCATTTATAACTATAATCTTAAAGTGTTTGGTACTTTGCTATGATGTCTTTTTATTAGCCTAGGTTTTTTCATTATTAAGCTAAACAATGTAAATGAGTCTATATCATGATCAAATGAGTTGTAGTGTTTTTTATCATCTATAACTATAATCTTAAGGTGTTTGGTAAGTTTGCTATGATGACTTGTTATTAGATGACTAGTTTACGAGTAATTGACTCTTTGATCTTTTATATATATATATATATATATATATATATTGGATTGAGTTCTAATATATTTTATCCTCTATAAATATGTTATAAATATGTTCTAAATATGTTCTAGTGTATTTTATCATCTATAACTACAATCTTAACGTGTTTGGTACGTTTGCTATGCTGACTTGTTATTAGCCTAGGTTCTTTCATTATTAAGCTAAACCATGTAAATGAGTGCAAATCATGATAAAAACGCATCGAAGTGAATGGTTTTGAAGGTTCAACATTAGATTCTCGTGATTGGTTTACCCCACGAGAAAGTATCTAATGGAGCAGTTTTGTAACGATCCAAGAAAATATTCGAATTGGATTTAATTCCAAACCAACACAACAATACTTAACTGTAACGGAATCCTTGGGCTCTATTTTGGGCAATCTTCATACTCAACATTTGATTATCACATCTATGAGATCCTGACTCACCTGAGTATGATCTTAGCTCTCTCTCTCCGAATATTGAACAGATATAACATCAACTCGACATCCAAATCTTGGATGGAAGAAACTATCAGCAAATCAAAGCCATGTTCTTCCTGCAACACGATGGAGATAGGGACACTTCGAATAACATTTTGTTATAATTATGCGTTTTCATATTGCTAAGTTTTTGTTGTTTTTATGCTAAATATGACACGAATCCAAACCATATATACTTGTGTAATAAACTATTTAAGGAGCTAGCAAAAGGAAAGCAATATACATACATGTAAGCACTATTTATTTCTAATACAAGATTTAGTTCATGCCATTACCTTGATTTTTGTAACTCTCTAGTTTAGTGTTCATAATATTTACTAGTATTTATGTAGTTAATTAGAATGGTAGGAAGCATAAGTAACAAGATGTCTTCTTGATATTTAATTCTTAGAGAAAAGATAAGGGGAGTGCAAGTTAATGATGGTCTCTCATGATAGGTTGGTGACAATGCAAACTTGGAAAAACAACAATCTATTAACTTGGAGGGATTATTCAAGGACAATGAATTTGAATATGGTGTAAGAAGATGAAACTTAGGAAATTGAATTAGTTTTTTGAATATACAACTTTTCTTAATAGAAGTTGTGAATAACTATGTCAAATTTGATTTTTTCTAACAATGATATCTTATTTTTCCAACAAAATATAAGGT
>CBVK0101945331.1:0-20735 GCA_900067695.1 Picea abies
GAGAGAGAGAGAGAGAGGGTGGGGGGTGGAAAATGGGGGGAGAGAGGGGGGAATAGAGAAATATTTCATGTTATCAGGAATGTGTGCATGTTCCTGTTTCTAAAAAAAATTGAAATAAAAATAACACGCATGAACTTGAGGAATGCATGTGCGCTTTAGGAACACATGTGTGCTTTAGGAATGTGTGCATGTTCCTAAAGAGTGTGCACGTTATTTTTATTTCATTTGTTTTTAAAGAACATGCACACTTTCTTAGGAACATACCTTTGTGGCTTGCTGAGTGGAGGTTCGGGGTTTGTCGAACCTGTCACATTAGGAACGCGTGTATGTTCTTAGAAATGTGCACGCGTTGCTGTGAGTGCGCGTTCATCCTCACCCCATTGTCACTTTATCGTCCACCAACTTCGTGCACTCACCCGTAACATAATAGACTATGTAATTTCTTATTCTTAAGATTGATCTTAATGGATCATCCGTGAATTATAATTAGTACTAGACTAGTTTAACTAATCTTCGTACAATTCTTCCTTGCTTTGCTAATGTTTTCTATCATTGAATTTCTAGTACTAAGATATGGTTATTTCTTTGTTATCATATGGTAGAAGAGTAGAATTGACAAGACCTTCTCTTACATTTAATTCTCAAAGCATGAGACAATACATATAGACTGTGGAATTTACTTGTCTTTGTATGTGTCTTAACAAGGAAGCCATAGACTAAACTATCATCCGACTTGCAAGTTTATGTTGTTGTAGTTTAATTACTTGAAGTCATTTTTATACATTGAGTGTGGAAGATTATAATATCAAGCTTATAATAGGTTTATTTTCCTGAAAGGTAATTTAGGGTACATAATCCATTTAGCAAGTCAATTCAAGCATCCATCATCTCCATTAATAGTGCATAGTGCCTCACAAGTACATACATTTCATATATGCAAGTGTTCTTAGTTAATTTGGAAAAATAGAAAATCACTTTCATTTTTGACACCATTACCGAAGAGCATAGGTTACTTTTTTTAGACTTATATAGGAAATACAAACACTAGGTAGGGAATAACCTAGGAGATTGTGCCTAGGGAATTGTCCACAGACCCTTTGCCAACATCCACCCAAGTGTTATGCATTAGAACATACCAGGATGTATGAGAATAAGAAGAGGTGGTCGGGGACGCTTATGTGTTGTAGTAGGAGCCACCCCCATTACCAAAACCTTGGTAGGAAATCTTGTAGAACAAGGTACAACCTAGAAGGTATTCAAAAATCTCAGCACACTTTCCCTAATGAACATATAGAATCCAATTTACCATTTATCCAATCCCAAGTTGAATTCCCAACTTACAAAGTCAACAACTCTCCACCCCTTTAGATTATCAAGAAAATCCGATTCAAGAGCCAAATTTTTGTCTTGACTCTTTCGAATCTATGGTATATTTGGGAGAAAAACTATTAAATATGACTACTTAAGAGGTGGCTTCTCATCAAAGGGAAACATTTAAATTTGAAAAACATTCCAAAGGGAGCAATTTAAATTTGAAAAACATTCCACCCTTTACATTACCTAACTTTTGAGGGATGGAGGCATCCCTAACGAAAACCTAGGCACGTTTCTCTTGAGTTTGATGTCTAATGTTGAAGCTATGATTATGCTTATCCTTTGATGCCCATAAACTAATTTTTTTTCTTGCAACCCTAAAAGAAGCAACAATTAGTTGATAAATGGGAATTGGGGAAAAGACTATTCATACATGTTAAGAGATGAGACAAACATTTTTGAAGAAATACATGTTACTGCAAAGCTAGGGATCTTCGAGAAGAAATTTTCGAGATGACCCCAAAGGATGTGCCATTTATAGCTAGGGATTTTCGAGAAGAAATTTTCGAGATGACCCAAAAGATGTGCCATTTATACTTCCAAGAATTATAAGGCAGCGAATAAAAGCTTCGTGATGCCCAAAAGCTGACGTGCATATGAAGATGGAGAGCGTAATACCCAAAGTCTGCTTCGTCTCGTCTTTTGAGGCAAGCATTTCAAACGATATCGTCCAATCATATGACTGTACATAATTTCTCTATATCGAGGCCCAACTTAAATCTGAGTCCTCTTAACTGTCAGTTTGGGTCAGTGATCCGACCGGGCCATGTGAAGTCACAACGTGAAGAGCAACTACCGAGTTAACTTCACGTTCACCTCTCGCCGGCAAACTACTGAGGTAACTTCACGTTCACCTCTGGCCGGCAAACGACATGAGGAAGTAAATTGGTATGTGACTTTCAAAATTTAAAAATCGGCCTGACTTGAAGACAAATTCTAATAATTTCATTCCTAACGTAAATGTGTGAAAGTTATATTTGATATTTTCTTTTGGAGTTTGGACTTTGTTTTCCATTTTTTTTTTTTCCCAGAAGAGATTCTTGAACGATAATAGTTACAGAGCAAATAATTTGACAGGGAGACTTCTGAACACAAAGAAGCAAAAACGACGTGTTTACTATTTCTTTGGAATAATCTCTTAACGTGCACATGTGAGAAGTTCCTTGGATTTTCAGATCTACAACGTGCTGGAATTGTAATTCCATGTTGTAAATTTTGTTTATAAACAAGTGGGTCATGGCCATTATCATTGGATAATGTCGGTGCACAATGTTAAGGACATTATTATGAAAATTTATATTAGAAAGGAAAAGTGATGACCATTGTTACTTATTATGATTATTATATTAACAAGGATTTGATTAAAAAAAAGTAATACTTTACATTATTATATACTATTATTTAATGCATGAAATTTACATGTTACTTATTATGATTATATTAAGATGGGATTCGATTAAAAAATATATTTTACATTATTATATACTACTATTTAATGCATAATGAAATTTACATTTTAATTTTTGTTGTCATATTTATTAGTCGAGGTCCTTCTGGTAGGGAGGGATTATAGTAATCAGTGCACATAAACCAATCAATTTAACTTAAAGTTTTTTCAAATTGCATTTCTTATTATATCGTAAGTTCTGAGTTTGGTCTTCTTATTTAGCTTCATATCGAGGAAAATTTAGGATAAAGTTTAACATAATACATTAACTTAGAAAACTAGGTGCACAATGAAGTAATGCTAACTTTCAAGTTAGCATTACTTCCCTAACATTAAATGCTTTCCGAAAATGTTTGGCCATGCATAGTACATAGCTAAAATCTATTAGGTATATTTGTGTGTGGTAGTGGCTTCACAGGTGTTATGATCTTGTGATCTTGAGCCGTTGTGATCTTGTGTTCTTGAGCTCCACTAGGTGTTTACTATTAAAATTTTCACAAAAGTCAGTCTTTACATGCTTTTGTCTCTTGTAGTTAAGAGGAGGTGGATGTCTCCAGTTCTAGTATCTCCAACAACCCAGCACATTGGAGATCCCACTAGATGACATTCTCTCTCATAACAACGAATTGTTGCTCCCATAACAACGAACAATTTTTTGTAAGTACTTGTTAATGGCACTTTTAGTAATTACATATTAATGATACTTTCATCCATCTTGTCTAGATTCAGAATCTTGCACTATGTTTAGAACAACTAAGTAATATTTCCCAAAATTAATTTAAGAAGGCTACTTACATAATGGACCCTCACGTGCGATTCAATATTTTGGTGGACTGACGATTTGGCCTTTCGGGGAGCTTTTTATGAACCAGTCTTCGTCCCACCTCTCGCAAGTTGTGGTGTTGCCTGCAGTCTTCGTCCCACCTCTAGCAAATTGTGGTGTCGCCTGCATCCAAGCAGGGGTCGACCGCATCCATATTCAGATAGCAGACTGATTCCATTTTATTCCGGAGAAGCGAGCCAATCCTTCCTTCATGCATGTGATCAGGGAGATGGCTCGAAGAGCGGGGGGGCTTGTGGTGTGTCGGGGTAGATAAAAAGGTCGTATAAGGCACATAAATGGCCTTTGAAGTGGGGTTGAGAAGTGATTACCCACTCTAATATTCTTCCGTAGCCATTCCAGAAGGGATTACCCTCTTCCAAATCATTTCTGACAACTATTTCAAACTTGTTGAGCTCCCTTTCTTTCCCCCAAAATATCTATCTATACACGTGAGCATCCAAAGCCAAATAAAAAATAGTAGCTCCTATTTGTTCTAGATTCAACAAACGAGGACAGATCATCCATTTTCTCATGTGACGAAAAATGTCCTTCGAATGGTCTCTATGTTAGACAGAATGGCGTATGTTCTCCAAAACATATGACATGTATGGGAGCATTTTGTTCCTTATGGAAAAAATACTTACCTCCCTCTCCCCATTCTAAAGTCGCGGGTTGATCAGGAATCAATTTATATAACTTGCTTGTAGATGCTCAATGGATTATATGCACCGCATTCCATTTCATACTTGGATTGGAAAGGGTATCGAGTTCGCTTGGAATAGATTCTGAAAAACCTTCCCCTACTACTTTTGGGGATTGGCTCATAACCTTGGTCCTTTTCATTCGCAGGTTTCATGCAATATCAAATTGACCTTAAAACCTGTTGCTCAAACCCCAATTAAACTAGACTGGCATGCACGCTATAACAAGAACAAGAAGAAGGAGGTCGGGTATTCCTTTATCTAAGAGAGATCAAAGGCTCTGAGGTTTCCCTCCCTAATAACCCGAATACTTCCTAAAGGAACAAACTTGAATTGTTTTCTTACGTGCTTGCAGAAACAAACTTCTTCTTCTAAAAGCACAGTGTGCCTATCTAGTGTATCAAATCAGTAGCGGGATGTTATTCTAGATTATGTATAGTCAGGCAAACTGGAGGAAATATTTGAAGTAAAAGTTCTAGGTGATTGGTAGCATGGCACTAAGATTCAAGTTGAAACAAGGAGGCATGGATGATGAAACAAGGAGTGCTGAAAAAAAACAAGTCAATGGATCGAGTACAAAAGCCTACCATATGTTTCGAACCTTGAGCAACTTGGACGAAAACCACAAGAGCTTATGCACCCTTATTGTCCATGCGTGGCTTGTTAACTGACAAAGTCTCCATGTGGATGGAACATTATATGAGATAGTGTAATTTTAAAAACTATACGCTTTTCAATTCTTCCTTACAATATATCACTTTACTAAACCTAAATTTCAATATGATGCCCCAACAAATGCCCCTAGTCCCGAATTGAGACTCATCATGCTAACTCTCATCAATTTACAATATATCACTTTACTAAACATAAATTTCAATATGATGCCCCAACAAATGCCCCTAGTCCCGAATTGAGACTCATCATGCTAACTCTCATCAATTTTGAATTGGGAAAAGATTATCAATGCATCACCTCATCCTTCAGATCATTTATGGAATCCTTGACATCCACGATGGTCTTATTTGAAGGAAACTCAGTATTGAGGAAATCATGTGAACTCAGAGAGTCGACAACTCATGCGGGTAAAGTAGGTTGATCACACTCGATAGGAGGATGGATTTGATGACTATTATTAGATGACATTGACAAGATTATTGGGGAGGAAATATTAACCGATGTGAACAGTATGTTGGCTCCATAAGACTCGAATTTTCCCATGATGGTCTCATCGAAAGGAAGCTCCAGATATAAGAAGTCATGCGAAGAAAAAAGAAGAATCACATCCCAGGAAAGTGTTGGATGTTGATCAGATTCAAAATCCTTTTGGAGATCCGGATTAGGTTTAGGATAGATTGACTGGATTTCCTAATAATAAATATTGGTCATTGAAAGCGACATACTGGTTCTCAAAGACTCAGCTTCCTGTAGATGAGGAACTACCCAAGGATCGAAAGACCCACGGGATCATATCGACCGAGGAAAAAATTGTGGTAAGAGGTGTTTAGGGAAGGGGAAATTTTAGCATGAGTGAGGAGTCTTTCAACATCCCCACACCAAAAATCACGTAAGTGTTTTGGGAATAATAAAAAAGGGGTAAATTGGAACCTGCATCGGTTCAAAGTTTTGGGGTGTAAAACACAAGTTGATCAATCATAACGATGTTTCCTTGGTGAGGTAGTCAGAGGAACATAAATATGGATGAAATAACCTTAGTCATATTGTAGAACCGGGTGCACCCAAGTAGCAAATTATACTCCGATGATGCATCGACTACCACCACCTCAACAGAGACAGTCTTTCCACCTTTCCACCTAAGTCAACGGGAAATGTGGTGATAATACCATGAGGATTAAAGAAGTGTTTGTCAAAATTATTCAACATGCTATGATATGGATCAATCATTAGAGTGCCAATGGTTTTCCAACGTGGAATGGACGTAATGCAAGTCAAAGAACCTTCATCAACCACAACGTGGAGGATGTTTTTTCAAAGTACTATCTTAATGATTTGGAAAGAAATATGATGGGAAAGTCGATTACAAGCATAGTCCATGTCAAACACAATAAAACTAGTTTTTTAGGGATCAACACCACCTACAAAAGACAACCAAACTTTCATCTTTGTTTGACATCTTTGGAAAACTTATAGAGTAGACATGGCACATGGTTCTCGGGCCAAGTCTTCCATAATACTATAGTTGTGGACATCTTGAGTGTTTGGATTGTGTGTAGTGTCTCAAAGAATACCCTTGGGTGGTCGAAGAAATGTGTGAAATGATAGTTTATCTATATGAAGAGGGCCATGAGGATGGGAATAGGAAGTTGGATCCTGATTCATAGCACCTACCTTGAGGGCATCATTGTTGTGTGCTTGGGTCTTTAAGGAAACCACCAAGTCACACATCATGATGTTGGTGGTATAGGAAAACCCCTCAAACTAAGGGGTACCTTCTGTGATATCTTTGATCGAGATCAATATTGGTGGCCACTCACCTGTTCCACTCTCTCAAAAAACAATTTTCCATTTTGGCAATTTTTTAGATTTTTTCGAGTCCCAAACTTTTGGGGCCTTTTTGAGGCCCTAAATGATGTTTTTTTGGACTTTTTGGGGGAGAAAAGGTTTCGAACGACATGCCTTGATCCACAATGGAAGTTGTACTTCTTAGATAGACCTTTTTGACAAGGTATCAAATGCCCCAAATGGAGATCATATGAAAATGTTACGCCCTCGAGAAGTTGAAGAATCAACTACCCCCATTGGGTCTTGCAAACCTTTTGTCCTTTCATATTCTAGGGTTAGGGTTTTGTATTTTATTTATGTTAAAAATGACTTTGGAGCCTCATTGTAAACATCATCTTATTGTGAATGAGCGTATCCATCACATATCTTCTCAGAGATAAGATGCCACCATTCTAGTGAGTTCATTCACTATGTATTCTTACAGTTTCTGCACATTTATTTCATTAATAAAAACTGTGCATTATTGTATCTCTTTGTTTTTGGAAATATATCTATGTATTTACTTATTATATTTCTTCCTTCATTTGCTTCTCAAGATAATCTGGATCACGCTTGCAAAGAGGAATAATTTGATGCAGCTATTTACTGAGGTTGGGGGGGAAGGGATGAGTCAAAACAACAAGTTGTTGGGCAACCTTTTATTGGGAAAGCTAGCGATGGATTTCATGCTTACTAGGAAACTAGTGAGTAGGGTGGTACTCCCCACAAATTGTGCAGGGGAACAAACTTTTCTTCTTCTCCTTGGTTCCTCCCCTAGTATTTGTTTAGGATTGAGGGGCTCCATGTTTATTATTAGAATTTTTCTTGTTGTTATTTTTCTTCTTCCCCCTAGGTTGTTGAGGATTCTTCAATTGCATTTATTTCACCAAATTCACCTCGAATGGTTGAAAGGGAGCCTGGGAAGTTTGGGTAGTGGGTTTAGTAGCTGGAGGGTTTGAAAAAATATTCATGTTAGCCAACTCACCAATTAACTATCCATTAGATGTACTGGAAATAGAGTCAACCATGCCATCATAATGGGGTCCATGGTTTGTTTTATGTGGATTTGTCGACACCCTTGGAGCATGCAGGATGATATCCTATAGAGTGTAAAATTGAGAATAGATAATATATAAATGTTTGGCACAAAGGATATATTTCTCCTTGGAAGTTTCCCCTACCATAGAAATGTCCTTGGAAATAGATGGAAATATGTATTTGGTAAACCACACCATCAGGAGTTGGTTAAAAGTTTTGTCTTTGATCATTGTACGACTTCGTCTCCACCCATAAATATGATCGGAGATGTGAGTGGATGTGTCTTTTCATAGATATGTCAATAGTTATGTCTTAGTCTCATATGTAATGTGAAGTTTAAATTTATTTTAAAATTCCATCAGCAAGTTATTGAAGCTAGAGAAGGATGCCCCCTTTATCTCTATATACCACTTTGTGGAACCTATTGTCAAAGATCACTATAAAAGACATATTCTAATACTATCATCCATTAAGGAGTTAGAGAAACACCATAGGTGATAGGTCATGATATGTGTAGAAGAGTGTTAATCCCTAGAAAAACCCCCATGTTATGTATAAAAACACTTATTAAGACATAGATATTGAATTATTGTATTTCTAGTGTTATATGTGTAGGATTTCTAGAACCCTTCATTGTACCCTTTCATCATAATTTTGCCCCTTGGTCTCCTATATATATATGTATGTATATATCAAGGAGATCTACTTTAAGGATCATCTTATCTCATCTCATAATGTGATCTAGATTTCTAAATCGAATGAAATGAAATATAGAGTGATAACAAAAAAACATAAGGATACAATGAAAGTTTACTTCTATTAGTAAATAAAATGTCAATTTTCACATGCAACTCTATGTGACTAATTTCAGAACTCAAAATTGCTTCTCGGTGATTTAACATTAAAACTCTAGCTTCTATCACTTAACAATTTTACACTGGAATTATTGAATGAAAACATATGCAACGTAAACAAAAAGATCAAAGGTGAATCATAAATACACATGAAACAAAATTCCACTTATGTAATAATTTTATCATCTTAAATCCCGAGGGAAAAACTATCCCTCCCAACAAATACAATATCACCAAAATATGAGGACAATCTTGTCCTCCACGGTCACCAAAACTAAGAACAACCTTGTTCTCCAATAAACATACAAATTAGAAAATCAAACCTCAATAGTATTATGGAAATATCCTATGCCCACAAATATGTTGTAGACCACCTGTATGGCCTATTGACATGCCCAGTCAGCATGTATGGATCTACACTACCCAAAAAATAAGATACATGATTCACCTTACTGGAAACCAATATACATAAGTTGTTTTTTCGACCGTAATCCATGTATATCCTAAACATGATTCATTGTTATGAAAACTACGTATATACACACTTCCTCCTCCTTCAAACCACATATTGCATGAAACATTTGTTCCACACATGCAACCTTCTTTGATTATCTCTTTAGGGCCATATTTTCCACCCTACAGACTTTCTCCTTGATGAGAACACCAATCCCTCTTGGCACAAGTGGAGACTCACTTATGCCAACTCCATCATGTCACCATACTATGAAACAATACTAGATGTCACAATGACCTCTCTTCTTTATATACAATTTTTAGTGGCCACCATAGAATCCCCTCCACAAGTGAATATCATATTAGGATTTCTTTGTGGGTGTGAAACCCCACAGAGGCCATCACCAAACCCATGATTCCCTGATTAAAATCCATGGGGTTTTTCATCAAACTAAAAGGATAATCTAGTTCCAATGAGGATTTCCACATGCCTGATACGTTTGCATCTTGTGGAAATACCTCTTGAAGCTACAATAACCAACACTTCCTCTTATAGAGGGAGTTATCCCATCCATCATCAACTAAACGTCCCTCTTCGTCCCATGTTGGAAGTGTCTCTATCTATGCATTATATATGTTACCATATTTTCACTCCACTCCTCCTCAACTATTTTCACTCCACTCACTCCTACTTTATATATGTTAATTGGTTTCATCCTTGCTTACTGGAGAAAATCTTGTTATCCAATCTATAGGACTGGTCTCATTCTCGGTCACTGAAGAAAATCCTACTATCCAATCTATTTGGTTGGTTGCATCTTCGATCACTGAAGAAAAACCTGCTTGAATGGTCACATCCTTGGTCACAGAGGAAACAATTGTCTGACTATTCACATCATCGATCACTAAGGAAATATTTGTCTAGTTGGTCGCATCCTCGATCACGGAAGAAAATATTGTTTTTCAAGTTGTGTCACTCATTACTCCCTCTGTGACTAAAGAAATTCCTATCCTAGTTGGTTTCCTCTTCTAGAATTGTAGTAAAATCTACTAAATCAACTAGATCCTCCATGAAAGGTACACAACTCTTAGAATCCTCATGCTCGTATATATCCTTTCTGACCTTTTCAAGCCATGAAACATATCTACCAATCTTGGAAGATGCCTTGCTCCCATATAAACATGAGGGGGAACTCCTTCGTGATGACCATCTCTCCCTCTAAGAAAACTGACTCTCCTTAAGATCAGACTCACTTTGATATCACATGCTCCTTATGAAACTTGAATTCCTCTAAGTCTACACAACTTCTAAGGCCATTTTCTTCCTATCCACTGTCCTTTGCATAGTCCTAGGAGTCTCCTCCTCCCTCCTAGATTCTAAGGGTTGACTCCATATGAACAATGCCTCCATCTAAGCCGGTAATTCTAGTGAGGCCACTTTCCTCACTACTTTTGGAGCTACCTTCTCCCTCTAAGCCTGTTCTACTAGTGGTTCCATCTATCTCACCACTAGAGGAGATGCCTACTCTTCCTCCTTTGTCTCTTTTCTTCTATTGGAAACAACACTCATAGGTTGGCCCCTCATCCTATATAGGTTTCCGTCCCTAAATCCAAGAGCCACTTTTGATCTGAAGATAGACCATTTGGGCACAAACAATACCTCTCCATCTTGAAACAATACATGATCTCCATTCTTCTCAATCTGTAATATTGAGAGGACACTCCTCCCAAGTTCGCACACCCACAAAAAATTTGACACCCTCAATATCTCTCTCAAATCAAATTGAAATGATACTATACTGGATCTTCATATTGAATGCTTGTATCATGTACCAAGCTCAACACATAAGTCTCAGCCAATCCTTTTGAGAGTGTCAAACAACTCTCGTGCACCTATCATATAGAAAAATGGTCTATTATCCACCAACCATGCTTCCCTGCTAGAAAATGTGTGTGAGAGGGTAGATACCTACAATATATCTCTCTGGAATATATCTACAAGCTCATCAAACTTTGTTGTTGATTCTTGCTTCTTTCTTCCTCTTCTCCTCCAGTGTGTACATTATGAAGAATAGTGCCCAAAATACTGAATATCAAAACTTGTGAACTTACTAAGATCCTTCTTTTGTCTTGGATCTGGAAATGCTTCCCTCTCAGGACAATCCTTTCTCTCTGAAGAGCCTCTTATGTATGGATAACCCCTTCTTTCCTTCCTAGAGTGGGCTACAAGGGCATGGTTCTCAACACAGCTACTCTTTACCACACCATCTAGATCATCCCTAAATAATAACCAGATATCCTCCTTGATGAAATCTTTCCATAGTTTGTGAAAGTATGGAAACTTATCTCGTGCATAGATCTTGTGAACAAATGGCTC
Organism: Picea abies; assembly: GCA_900067695.1. NCBI lineage: Eukaryota > Viridiplantae > Streptophyta > Pinopsida > Pinales > Pinaceae > Picea > Picea abies. The sequence continues at coordinate 11,567 of CBVK0101945331.1, forward strand.
TGAGGACATGGGAATACCTCTCAATACTAGATTCGCCAACTCAGAATCCTGCACTGTCTCACAAATATCTATGAGATCATATTAGATCTAAGTAATCTTCATAAGGTAAACACAATTGTGTCTTCACTGGTCATCCTAATAATATGAAGCCGATGCTTCAAGTTTAGCATCCTTCTTGTATTCATTTCTTGGAATAGACATACCAAAGCATCAAACATTTCCTTAGCGGGTTCCTTCTCAACAATGCAAGGAATAAATTGGTCCTTCATGGACTCTAGCAATACCTTCTTGGCCTTCACTTCCCTCTTGTTTTGGAATGCCAAATCTACTATATCATTTGGGCTAGGAACCACATCCTCAACATAATCCTTGAGGTCATTCTCTTCCAACATAATGAGAACCCTTTCTTTCCAAGCCCGAAAGTTGGTTACCCCTTCATACCTATCCTCAAGATTCAATGTATTCACCATCTTGACCTTCCCTTAACAACAACAAGGACACAGACAAGTATAACACTCTTCCAGTGTTGTAGCCAATAATGTGTCTCAAGATGATCCCCTTATCTTCAGATCCCAAGCTATGATACCTTGTCAATTTTCACATGCAACTCTATGTGACTAATTTCAGATCTGAAAATTTCTTCCCACTGATCTAATAGTAAAACCCTTGTTTTTATCACTAAACAAATTTACACTGAAATTATTGAGTGAAAACATATGCAGCAGAAACACAAAGATAAGAGATGAATGATCAATACGCATGAGAAATAATTTTATTTCTGTAATCTTGTTATCATTAGAAATCTAGAGGGAAAAACTAGTCATCCCAGCCAATACAATATCACCAAAATCTAAGGACAACCTTTTCCTCCAAATTCACCAAAACTGAGAACAACCTTGTTCTTCAATAACCATACAAATCATAAAACCAAACCTCAATAGTATTATGGAAATATCCTCTACCTATGAATTTACAGTAGACCCCTTGTATGTCCTACTCACATCATCTATCATCCTGTACGTATATGTACCTGCCCATAAAAATTAGATACACAATTCACCTTACTAGCAACCCATGTACATATGATGTTTTCTCTACTGCAATCCGTTTATATGATATACGTGATTTGTCCTTCTGCAACCCACATATATACATTCTTTGTCCTCCTACAAATTGTGTATTGCACAAAACATTATCTGCACACATGTGACCTTTTTTGTTTCTCTCTTTGGGGCCATATTCTCCACCTTGTATACTTTTCCCTTCATGAGAACACCAATCCCCTTGGGCACAAGTGCATACTCACTTATGCCAACTCCATCATGTTACCACACTATGACACAATATGAAATGTCACAATGACCTCCCTCCTTTATATACAATCCTTATGGGTCACCATAGAATCCCCTCAACATGTAAACATAAAATTAGGCTTTCTTTATGGCTGTGAACCCCAACACAAGCCCACAAATCCCATCACAAAACCCATGAAGCCCCCACTCAAATCCAAGGGGGTTTTCACCAAACCAAAGGGCTAATGTGGTCCCAAAGATGATTCTCACATTCTTGACACCTTTTCCTCTTGGGGGAATACCTCCCGAAGCTAGAATCACCAACATGAAATTTGTTGAACTGTGAAAATGTAGACTGAAACAAACCCATTCAAATTGTGGTAGCTTAAATCTAAGAATAAATGTGAGGATTTTGTGCATTTGCTAGAGCACATTACAATGAGGTTGAAAGGCATTTTTATCATAAATAAGAAATGAGGTATCCCAAAACATCTAGAAAGATAACCCTAGGATATGAAACACCAAAATTCTTGTGGGCCCTGATGGGGTTAGTTGGTATACCAACTTCCCAGGGTCATAACGTTTGCATACAATATCTGTTTGGTGAGCTCGATATCCCATTGAAAAGGTATAGCTAATAAGTACACATTTTGATTGGCCCAAACCATGCCTTTGGCTATTGTCTCATTGTTTTCATGCCTAATTTTTTTTTTAGGGCCTCAAAATGGCACTGGAAGTTGAAGACCCAAAAAAGTGTAGAAAAACTGCCAAAATGAAAAAATTTTCTTTGAGCCAGTGGAATAGCTGGGTGGCCACTCATATCCACCTAGATCATATTGTATTCTAAATTGGATATATTATAAAATGATTTCCCCCCCTCAAAGTGGACTATAATTCATTGAATTTTTATTTCTTCGAAGGCATTGGATCATAACATTTCGTATCAAAGCCATTGATTCTAGGGTTTTTCTTTTCCAACCAAGTCATATTATAATTTTCTCTATAACTTATTTTTTGGGATGATTTGTAAAACAACACTTTGAGGTTATTGATAAGACACATCAAGGTATCTGTGGTAAAACTTTGAGCTTCTGGTTCATTATACTTTGGGAGATATGCTTTGTGGAACACATGATTTTTGACTAGTCCTATTACTAATTTCAAACATATGTCTTGGCTAAAACCGTCATATATTCTTTAGATAGGATCTAAATTCAATGAGACTAGTCTCATTTGAAAGAGGATAGTCCATAGTAGTTTTGGTATAATTTTCAGATTCATATATCCAATATTGGACATGTGGAATTCTATACACATTCACTCTCTTAGAAAGGACAAAAATCAACAAGGTTTGGAAAGGTTTCCCTAAACTTCAATTGGCACATCCAATTTTGGACAGACCTATGACATTTCAGAGAGGATGTATTAGAGTACTACATGCCACAATTTTGGACTCAAAAGGGTTGAAATTGTAGAAATACATTAGAAGGAAGGTCTTCCAGGAGGACAAAATCCAAATTAAGGGTTTGAAATGTACGTAACTTACAACTAGCATAGAGTTTTATTGGAAGGTATGTTTTTGGTCATTCAAATTTCTTGATAAAGAGGAAAAACAAGAGTATTATTATTTTTATTCTACTTGGATCCCAAAAATATGTCAGCACCAATTAAACATACACAAGTATCATCTATCACTCATGAAGAAAATGATGAGATTGATAACAAGTTGTCCAAATTGGAGGAACAAATTAATGTTATGAGTGCCAAGTAAATAACAAATGATGATTTGGTAAATTCACAAAGAAAAATTAAATAAATGGAAAGGAATATGGGTGAAATGGAAAACAAGATGGAAGAAAATAAGAATGTCATGAAAAATAAGATGGATGAAATGGAAAATAATATGGATGAAAATAAGAATGACATTAAAGAATAAATACAAAAATCCATGAAGGAATTGCAAAATTCCATGTCTTTAGTGATATTTCATGGTCTAGATGAGAGACTCTCTAAATGAAATACCAGAATGCAAGGAAATGAGGAAAAATTGGTAGTATTGATGTTGAACAAACTGCCAATAATAAGCAATTTACAACTAGTGAATATAACTCTAATAGTGGATTTAATTGTGGTGGGAGTCATAAATTCAACTTTCCTAATATTGAATTAAAGAAGTTTGATGGAAAAGAGGTCTTTACTTGGGTGAACCAAATGGACCAATATTTTGAACTACATAATATTATGGATGATAAGGAAAGAATTCACATAGAAACTTTGAACTTTCAAATAAAATCATATCAATGGTATAAATGGATAGTGAAAATGCATCCCCCTGTTTTTCATTATACTTGGGGTTTATTTATAAGAAACTTAGATGAACAATATGTGAAAGTGTGGGAATGAGACTTCTTCAATCAATTGACAAGAATCAATCACTTAGGTGATATTGAAGATTATAATTCATAATTTCAGGCATTGGCCAGAAGGGTGGATGTGATCAATAAGAAGGGTGGATGTGATCAATAATTGTTGGATTCTTACATGGGTGAATTAAAACAAGACATAAAACATGATATTTCCTTAATATATCCTACAAATATTACGAAAGATATGAAAAATGCTCATCATATTCAATAAAAAAATAAGGCTAGACACAAGTCTGCCATTGGAGCATACATAATAAGCAAATATTGTGTTGGGGTCATAAGCAAAGCGTAACTCAACCAAAAAGGTTAAAACCTCAACAAATGGATGAAATAAGATAAGCAAGACTATATTTCAATGGTGACAACAAGTAGAGTAAGGAGAATAAATGTGGTGAGAAAAAATTATTCTGCATAGATCGTAAATAGGAAGAAGATAGTGTACCTCAACCAACAAGGTTGACACCTCGAAAAATGGATGAAAGAAGAGAAAAATGACTATGTTTCAATTTTGACAACAAGTATATTAAGGGGCATAAATGCGGTGAAAATAAATTATTCTACATAGAATGTGATGAGGAAGAAGATAAGAAATTGGAACCGACACATGATCCATATATAGAAGAGACTTCTTCGACAATATATTGTCATGCATTGGTCAGCATCAATACTTCAAAAACCTTCAATATAAAAGGATACATCAAAAAGAGAAAGGTGACAATATTGATTGATTCTGGTAGTACCCATAATTTCATCAATTATAAATTAGCAAAAGATCTCAATTGCTTTGTACATCCCACAACAAAGTTTCAAGTAATGATTGAAAATGGAGGTACCATAAATTGTTCATGGAAATGCCATAGTATTAAGCTCAACATGGGGTAGTATTTTTTGGATAGCCCTATGATTTCCATCCAAATGGGTGTGTTGATGTTGTATTATGGGTCCAATGGTTACAATCATTGGGAATGGTGGCCTTTAATTTTCAAGATCTTTTCATGAAATTTTCCTCCGATGGTGAGGAAATTGAGCTTAGAGGTATCTAAGGGAAACCCTCTAAAGTGATAAGTTCTAATAACATGAAAAAATTATTCAAAAAGAGACACTGATGTGTAATTTCAAAATTTTCCTCACTTGATGTTCAAACATATTTATCCCTTACTCCATCATATGTCCAAATAGTTATCAACAACCATTCCAATGTATTTGTTGAAATTCCTAAGGATCTTCCACATGCTCGATATCATTAACATGTTATTCATTTGCAATGAGAAAGTGTACCACCTAACATTAGGCCTTAAAAGTATCCATATGCACAAAAGAGTGAGATTGAGCGCATGATACAAGAAATGTTAGAGGATGGCATCATTCAACTTAGAAAAAGTTCCTTCTATTCACCAATGTTGTTTGTTACAAAAAAGGATTTTTCATGGCATATGTGTCTAGATTATAGACAACTCAACAAAATTTCCATCAAAGACAAGTTTTTTATCCCTGTCATTGATGAGTTATTAGATGAATTGCATGGAGAAAAATTATTTACTAAGATGGTTCTTTGTTCAAGATATCATCAAATGAGAATGTGGTGGGAAGAAATTCCTAAAACATCTTTTGGAACAAATGAAATTCATTATGAGATTTTGTTTATGCCATTTTGAATTTCTAGTTCACCTTCAACATTTAAAAGCTTAGGGAATTCTACTTTCTAGCCTTTCCTTAGAAAAAATGTGTTGGTATTTTTTGAAGATATACTAATCTACAAAAAATCTTGGGAAGAGAATGTACAACATGTTGACGGATTATTACAACTATTGGAAGATAAAAAAATTTATGAAAATCCTTCCAAGTCTATCTTTAGGGTTGAAGAAGTGGAATATTTGGGTCATATTGTATCTCATGAAGGTGTAAAAGTGGACCCTGAAAAAATTAAAGATATGATGGAATGGCCAGTTCCGAAAACCTTGAAGAATATTAGAGGATTCTTAGGATTGATAGGGTATTACCACAAGGTTTTCAAGAACTGTGGTCAAATAACAACACTTCTAAAAACACTAGTAAATAAAGAAGCATTTTTTTGGACCAAGGAATCAACCAAATCTTTTGAAAAACTTAAGGAGACTATTTGTACAACTCCCATATTGGCCACACATGACTTTACAAAAACATTTATTATGGAGTGTGATGCCTCAATCCATGGATTTGGTGCAAATTTAATCCAAGCAGGAAGGCCCCTTTCCTTTGAAAGTAGACAAATTAAAGGAAAAAACTTAGTCACACCCATTTATGAAAACCAAATGTTGGCCATAGGACATGAAGTTCATAAATAGTTCCCTTACCTAATAGGAAGACACTTCAAAGTAAAAATAGATCATGATAGTTTGAAGTACTTGGAGCAACGATTATATTTGGAACATAAACAAAAAGGAGTTACAAATATGTTGGGTTATGAATTTGAAACTATCTACAAAAAAGGGAAATATAATGTTATGGAAGATGCTCTTTCAAGGAAAGAAGAAGAAACATAAGGTTCACTATGTGTTATTTCTATTCTGCAATCTGATTGGGTGGAAGAAGAAAGGATAGAATGGGAGAAAGATCATTCAACAACTACATGAGGACCCTATTTAAATAGATAATTTTCTATGGAAGAGTGATTATCTATGTATCATGATTGCCTATATTTGTGTAAGAATTCCCAACTCAAACAAAAGGTCCTTCTGGAATTGCACACTTCTCCTATAGGGGGACATTAAATATTCTCAAAAATATACCACATGATCAAGAAGGACTTTTTCTAGGAAGGTCTTAAAAATGATGTTCAAAAGTTTGTGTGTCAATGTTTGGTCTACCAACAAAATAAGGGAGAGGCAATCAAGATTCTAGCTATCCTACAATGATTAGCTATACCAAGTAAACATTCAAAAGAAGCTTCAATGTATTTTACAACAGGTTTACCAAAATATGAAGGAAATACTACCATCATGGTAGTAGTGGATCGACTAAAAAAGTATGCCCATCTTTTCTCCCTTTCTCATCCTTTTAAAGAAAGTACACTAGCCACAACATTCATGGAAATAGTTCAAAATATACATGGAGTCCCCAATATTATTCCAAGTTACAGAGATCTAATTTTCATGGGAAAGTTTTTGACTGAATTATTTTCATCTTTGGGTACTCAATTGGATCACAACTCATCTTACCACCCTCAATCCGATGGGAAAATTGAGACTGTGAATAAATTTCTAGAAGGATATCTTTCATTCCTTTGCATCTGATAAATAGACACAACGGGTCAAGTTATTTCCCTTGGCGGAATGGTGGTACAACACATACTTTTATACTTCATCAAACATTTCCCCATTTATGACACTTTTTGGATATCATCCTCCATCCATCACATCACCCTTCAAATGGAATACAAAGGTTCAAGCAGTGGAGGACCACATAGGGAATGAACAAAAGGTCCTCAAACTATTCAAGGACAACTTGGTTATGACAGAAAATACAATGAAATAACAAGCATATGAACATCACACTGAAAGAAAATTTGACGTGGGGTATTGGGTATTTCTAAGGCTACATCCATATAATCAGACGTCCCTCAAGCAACAAAATAAGGACAATAAAATAGCACCCAAATATTATGGCCCCTATAAGGTTTTGCAAAGGATTGGAATTAGAATTAGAAATTGTGTTTTACTCCATCTTCATGTGTACATCCAGTCTTCCATGTTTCTTGATTAAATAAGGCAAAAAACACCAAGATTCTAGTCCAAAATATTTTAACATAGATAAATGAAGATGGGAAAATGACACTAGAGCCATAAACAATCCTTGAAACAATAATTAAGCTACCGAGAAATTGAAAAATTACAGACTACCTCATTATATGGAAGAAACTACTAGTGAAAGAAGCAACATGGAAATATGAGTATTATTATTTGAGTTTAGGATTACTATCGCAATTCGACATGTCATATGGTATATTTGTATATATGTATGACCATAGCATATCATGGAGGATAGTTGTGTTTTTCAAATGAAAAAAACATGACAAGTTTATTGTCACTGAGAAAGGAAACAACATGTTGGAAAAGGAAGGCGGGGTCAATGACGAAGCATCATGATACCTGGATGATCCTTGAGGATCCCCCATGTGTGTGAGTTCCCCTAGGGATGGAATCACTCCAAGGAGTGTGAATACTCATTAGACCAAACATGCCCCCAGTAGGATTACCTCCAAGGATAAAAGGAATAAACATGCACCCAAAAGGATTACCTTTAGGAAGGTATATGTACCCTATAGGAAAATTTCTCCCCTAACTGAAACTAGCCACAAAAAACTAACTTCCATGAAAAGACAAAGGGATAAAAGGGTATGCACCCGATTGACCATAATTTACCCAAGGTGGAGTCCCCTCAGGAGTAGTGGTGTAACAAGAAGTTCTGCTACTCCCTAGAATAAAAGTAACCCAAGAGGTATTTTCCCCAAGAACTGAGGTAAATGGTGAATGGATAAAGTTTTCAAAAATTGGTGTACTACACCAAGGGATGTTAAATCCCCCTAAAACACAATCTCCCATAGACTGACTAGGAACAAGCCCATCACATAGAGAATTGAGGGTGTAGAAAAACTATAATCTAGTGTATTTTATTATCTATAACTATAATCTTAAGGTGTTTGGTATGTTTTCTAGGGTGACTTATTATTAGCGTAGGTTCTTTCATTATTAAGCTAAAACATGTAAATGAGTTCATATCATGATTAAAAGAGCATTGAAGTGAATGTTTTGAAGTTTCAACACTATATTCTCATGATTGGTTCACCCCATGAGAAATTATCCAATGGAGCAGTTTTGCAACGATCCAAGAAAATATTCAAATTGGATTTAATTCCAAACCAACACAACAGATACTTAACTGTCATGAAATTCTTGGGCTCTATTTTAGGGAATCCTCATACTCAACATTTGATAACAGAATCTATGAGATCTTGACTTACCTAAGAGAGATCTATAAATGTGTTAAACCTGCACATACTAGATTTAGTTGGGAATTGACATATACAATTGCAGATAAAATAGAAGAAAAGAGAATCATGAGAGAAAGAATGGAAGAATTATCATTAACCAAATTAATAATGAATAATTTACACATAATATACTCTGTATAACTCAACTAATGCACACTCTAGGAGAAACTAATGTGCCATAGTGGTGGTCTAGATTGTTCTTGAAACACACCAATAGTTACAGGAGTAAACTTCCACCTAGTCTAGTCTCTCGAAAAGTTACGAGAGTGAATTGCCACCTAGATGAGTTAAATAGTCTACTAGTCTTCAGTTAAATGACTGTAACAGAGTGAAGTGAGGAGGAGATCTGGGAATGATGGGTAATGCGCTATTCTAGTGATGATCCCAAGGAAAATGTGCATTAGTTGGTGATGATCCCAATG
>CBVK0101945334.1:0-10374 GCA_900067695.1 Picea abies
TATATATATATATATATAAATTTGGTGAATATTTTAGTCAATTATATAATCTTGTAAAATCTTGGCGAATCTTTCATTGAATTATAAAATCTTGTAAAATCTTGGCAATTTTTTCACTGAATTATAAAACCTTGTAAAGTCTTGGAAATGTTTTTGATAAAGTATAAAACCCATATATAATAATAGGGAAATATGTTCATTAAACTGTAATATACTCATTTTACATATTTGGAAAAAGAAACATAGTTTGTCCATCCTTTAGACAATGTTGCAAACATCAGGGGTTTTGTTTTTCAAGGTTGTTCCAAGGGATTACATAACATCGAGGATGGAAACTAGGGAAGAGTGTTCCAAGGGCTTACATAAGGAAGGAGTGGAATGAATTGTTGGTTTCTATTCTAAGGTATATAACATGTGAGGGAAGGTATAATTCAACTTCCCTTTATCACATTAGATTATTGGAACATTTCATAGGTACTCAACCACTCAATATGCCCTATTTTGTTTGGCAAATCCTTATAAAAATGTTTAAGAAGGTTAAAGCCAATCCTGCCAAGGCTGAAGGCTGAGACCAGACTTTTTCATTGTGGTTTGATTAAATTACTTATCATTGAAGAACTGAAGAAAAGGCATAAAACATGGGGGTATTTTTTGTTTTGGTCTGAGTTCACCTTTGAAGAAGACCCTCATAATCCTCTTGGAAAGAAGAGATTCAATAAAGGAAAGCATTCTATTGCACCTGATACAATAGATGCATCTACCAGTAGGACAAGGAGAAGGATAGATTTCCTCGATGATCCTAAGTATGAAAACATGGTCATAATGAAAAGAGCTAAAGTGGTTGCTTGGAAGGAGAGGATTAAGGAATATAGAGTGTGTTTTCACATGTAAATATAAAATTTTGGCTAAAGTTGGTTTAAAAAAAAGAGGGGTTAATGTGCTCTCAGGGCCGAGGACACTTTACATAAGGGAAAAAAAAATCAAAGGTTTTTGGCTTATATGCATGACATTTTTTTTATTTTTTTTGGACATTGGATAACAATATGGCTTTGTGCAGTTTTCTTATTTTATTTTTGGGCATTGGATAACAATATGGCTTTGGGAATTTTTTTGTAAGTCTGGGCAAATAAAAAAAAATGGTTTTATTAGCCAAATTTTGGCTTTTATAATCAATCTTATACCCCCGGGTTTATTACAGGGATTATGTTTATTCTAGTAAAATTATTGGGCCCATAGGCCAATCTCCAAATTCGAGCCCAGCACCGCACACCACAAGTTAGTATCTTATAATCAATCTTATACCCCCGAGTTTATTACATGGATTATGTTTATTCTAGTAAAATTATTGGGCCCATAGGTCAATCTCCAAATTCAAGCCCAACATCAAGGGAAAGCACCTGCACCAACGTACAACACAAGTTAGTATCTCAGCTAACAAAACAACACAAGTCAGCTGAGACCAAGCACCTAAGCGCCATGCATCAAGTCACATGGAGGAGGATCCCACAAGGAAGCGCCATTATGCACTACGCATCAAATGAACATTGAAACATCGATGCATATACACACAACAAAGTATTCTTTCCTGGGTAATGTGGGATATATCCCAGTGATAAAAAAAACAAATGCCAGAATGCCAACCTCACAGGCATCGGGAGTTATGTCAACCCTTGAATTCACCATTGAGAGGTCAGATCTTAGTGCATAGGTATAAATATCAATACACAGATGTTGAAAGAGATGCCCACTATCCAGAGTTTTTTCAATTGTTAGATGAATGTGCAGGTGCCAATTTGACAACAAAACTCCAAGATACAAAGGATTGCCTGAGAACCAAGCGACTTCCTCATGATATTATGGCAAAAATAATGGCGTTCATTGCGGAAATTAAAGGTGCCCAGGCCTATATGCATTGGCTGTTAGGTTTCAATACTTCTAGTGCAAGTTTCAAGCATTCATCAAAGCCTGACACATAGACCAAGCGCCAAGTCTTATTCAATCCCTAAGCCACAAAGGAGGAAACACAATTTCCCTGTGCATAACAATGCCAAGTGTCTTAATGAATGCCTGCCATGGAACGCTAGTTGGGTATGAGTGGAGTTGGGCTTCGAAATGAAAGGTATCCACATGTCAAGGAGAGATAGCCAAGCCTCTACATCACACTGTTGTAACTCGAATGCATGTGTCAAAAGGTACCAAGAGGTAATAAATATAATAGCGACTGTTCACTGTTCAAAACTATTTTTTGAGTGGTTTTTTCCCTTTCGAGCACAGGTGATAACAAGTAAAATCCTCAAAGATGAAGAGCCAGGTAATCAAAGTGATATATCAGATGTCAAGCACCTCAAATTACATATCTGAAAGTGAGACTCAGAGGCGCACAGTCAAATATGGAGGGCCACTATGCTTTCCAACATTTTGGACTCCTTGTCACGAGTTTCAATCGTGGAAACAAAGGGTGATAGAGGAAAGCATTAATTCTACTGGTGTTAATGCAATTTTCTGTGGACATTTTTTAAGACAACCTCTGCTGGCAGGATTATGAATAGATTAAGAACACTTACTTCCAAGAGAATTCAGTCCATCGTAAAACAACTAATCAGTAGTTAGGAAGATTGTATGGATGCATGGTTAAATTATGTTGATGATGTTGTTGTAGTGGTTATAAGTACCTCTCTAGGCTTGGTTTAACTAGAGGTTCTCAAAGATGATAATGGTCTATCTTCTCCTCTATTTGATGCCAGTGCCTTTTTCACATCTCAGACAATATCAATAGAAATGTCTTAGTTTTTTGATGAAATGGATGGGAATGAAAATCCCCTAATTATCAAGTGAACGTAACATATGTATGGAAGAGTAGGGTGATGATTAATTGTTTGCAGACATAGCTTGTACATGCACAACAAGAAAATAAGAAACTGCAGAAGGAGATTTTAGCAAAGCCCACTGAGCTTAAGAACCTTCACATTATGTTCTCTACCTTGGGAAGGGAGAAAGAAATAATGGTATGCAATTGAACTATGGATCTACAAGCCCTTTGACATATGAAATTTCAAGTTTTGGAGAAGCAGAAAAAGACCTAAGATACACTGGAAAGGGATCCTATTGGTAGAAGATCGATAACCAAGGATGAAGTGACAACTTGACTATGGATTTTAGGGTTAGATTTAAATGACCAGAAATCCAAGCAAATGCCAGATTTCATGCACCTGATTAGAGATTCGAATTAGCTTTGGTTTCTGAAGAAAAAGGTTTCTGATTAGAGATTCTACATACCCTAAGAAATGCACCCAAAACACAAGTATTAGGTCGACGATGAAAGCATAGTGCTCCAACCTTGGCATGATACAATAATATTAACTCATGCAATCAATGTATTTATGTCCTTCCTCCACTAGACCTGCATAAATTAAACCCTAAGACCTCTTCAAGGAAGATAACTCTCTTTGCAGACTTAATGATGATTGTTTGGATCATAAAAGAATGTGTTACACCTGTGATGTGTAGTGCAATTTGATGGACTACTTTTTTATTAAGATATCCTTTCTTAGGAAGAGTGCTCTCTATCTTTGGTGATTAACCAATGGAATATGCCATAACAAAACTCTAAACAACCATCAAGAAGGATGTTTCCTTAAAATGTGGACTTCGACCCCTGTAGGATATTTCATCTTGTAGCATCTTTGGGTGTTTTTAGAACCTGTGATGACCCCAAAGAGAAAGATCCAATTTGTTGCACAGTACAAGTTTTTCAATTTGATAAGGTGGCTCAAACAAACTGGGCTTTAATTTCCTCAATAATTTCCCTTTCTTTGTATTTCTAGCCTACAAATCAACATATGAACAAATTTGATTATCCTCATGTTGAAGAATGATTGTAACATCATTGTAGGTCCCTAGTTGACTTTCACCTTCCATCAATAGCTTATGATTTATAGCAGCTAGAAACAACACAAACACAAGAATTACATGGGTGTCATAAGTCCTACAAAGATCTCGTTGCTTCTTTTTGTTCCCCTTTCTCTCGTCCTTGGCATATTTGGATATGTATGTTACCAAAATGTTGAGTCTGACATCCAAGTCTGGAGTAACAAAAATTTACTTGGAAAACCAAGATCTGCAACTTAAATCAAAACCAACTACTAGAACATCTACAGAACACTCCATAGAACCATTTAAATATGTTTTATTCATAGACATGAAAATGAGCATTTGTATTTGTCTCATGGAGAAAGTGATTGTGCATACTAATTTCTAATTTCTCATAAAAATGAAGAAATAACTGCCACTTCTTTTTACCTCCATCTAAATGATATTCACATCGATGTTGTAGTTGTGGCATGACCTATGGAACTTAGAACATACTCAACAACAATGGAAGTGAGACCCCTAATCTGTCATGTAACTTACACCATCCTCCTCTGTTTGGATCCTTCTAGTAGGCCTGTGACAATAGATCTTAAAATTGAATAACCAACATGACTCATGAAAGTCATGAAAACTAGCATTTAAGATCCAACAACAACTTCCATTTGCAGGAATTCAATACTAAACATGCTAGAAATGCACCTTCACGAGGCACACACACTAGTGATGAGAATGTTGCCACCCAATCCATCCACATGGCACAAACAGATTTGGAAAAGTGAATAAATTTTCCGCTCTTAATACTGTCAGATCAATTAACTTATCAACTTCAAATATCATCACAACAAACCATGGAAAAAAGTCTATGCATATTCATCAATTAATCTGATATCACCCTTGTAAATTTGTTATCTATCCTCATACAAAATAGTGGATAACAATAACATTTGCTAGAAAATAGAGTAGAGTTTTGTAAAAGGAATATATATGTAACATAAATTAACAACCAAAAAGTAAACTTGCATTCAGATAATCAGGGATATGGGGATATATCTATGACAAATTCTATGAGAAAAATTCTCTGTACAACTTATACAAAGAACAGAGTATACCACAAGGGACATCCCACCTCAAAATACTAAATATACAAATATTTATGATAATAAAGAATTGATTTTTGCAAGTGAAAAATAAAAGGAAAGTGCAAAAATATTACATGTTCCTGAGGAATGGGTTCAAATCATAAAACTGGAGAAGATTTTATCTAGAATTCTAAAACAGAAGCATGAAACATCCATGCCCATGCATACCAAAGCCTTCCAAGTTTCAGCTGCATTTTCTGCATAATCTGGAAGGTCTCATCAACATATCCATTATGGGCACACCTTTATATCATAGTACTCCAAGTTATCAAATCTGGCTTTACCCTTGCTACTTGCATTTGATAAAAAAGTTTCAAGGTCTTGGTGCAATTCCCATTCTGGGTGTAACCTATAATCATAGCATTCCATGATCTTACATTTAGTTTTGACATTTTGTTAAACACTTGCATGCAAATCAAACATTGTAGCATTGTAGAAATATATTTCAGTCCTGATTTAGGTGGCAGTAAAGGCATTATAAATACACCTATTTCAGCCATGTCCTAACACTTTAAACAACCAACAATCAATACTCGTTGAGGCCTATTTTCATGCCTAAATATTCCTTTTTCCAAATTTGTATTATTCACATGGTAAATAGAATCAAGGGGTTATCATTTTTTACATGCTTTTTGCCAGAATATAAAGGTGTTAGTCCATTCAATTGGTGACAACCATCACCATTCTTTGATTTGGACGGCTGAGGAGCAGAGACAAGGAAATTGACTTGGTTGAACCTAAAGATTCTTGTATTTTTAGCAAGAAGATGTGATATAAAATCTTCATTGAGCTTGGAAGAGGCATATCACAATGTTCTTAAGCCCAAAACTTGTGACAAGGCTAGAAGTAGAAGAGTAAAATGCACTCTAAAGCCAAGCCTTTGAAAGAAGCTGCTACATATTTTGGTTATTCTAATGGGTTGAATAAAAATAGGGGCTACATGTCTAAGTAGTTGACGTTTTTCCTACAAAATTTGCAAAAGAAAAAAACAAATAAGCTGCCATTTATTGGGATGGGGTGGTTAAAAATATGAAGCATTGGCCTCTCTTTTGATCAATTTCACAACAATGAGGTCATGGACATTATTGAGGTTTTTGTTGAGATTATTAGTGACATTATGTATGTATGGTGTAAGTTGGAGGCAACACTTGAAAAATTAAATGTTGATGTTGTTGAAAAAAGGGGGCACTAGGCTCGGATCTTTTTTCTGATGGATTCATAGATTGCTTAATTCAATATGGTGTGTCTTTTGTTTCCTAGGCGAAAGACCATAAACTCAAAAGTGGAACTCCCCAAAGGGGCATGATGTAGTTGTTTTTTTATGGACATAATTTGATACAATTGCTTAGATGAATGCAAAAATAAAATCCATGGAAAGACACATCCTTAGAGCACATTTGGAAGAGGGTTTATTATGCAAGCATACAAAGTGGACACACTAATTCTATCCTTAATAGGTATTTATTCTAATTTTGTTGGTAGTGCCAGCTTAGAACTCATTTCTTGAGAGGGCTCTATTTGATGAGATTGTTTTGCAGAAGCAAAAGCATGGGTGGTAACTGTACCACGTTGGCACATTTTATATTTTCAAGATAGTTGTCTTATACTATCTATTGACCACAACATTATAATGCTTCTATATCCACTACTAACTACAATTTCCCTTTCAGCAACCATAGAGATGAATTTTTTGGCAATGTGGAAATCACCACACACATGAAGGCTTTTGGAAGTTCAAATAGTATTATAATAGTTCTAGTGCATTTATTGATCAACCCAAAATCCATAGCTAGCCTCTCACTATGACCACATAGTAGGTATTCCTTGTCTTCCTCATCCACATCATGTAATTAAAAACTTATGTTAGGCGCATACCTTTCCCCCCTTCAATCTGCCTAGCCAAAATTTCTAACATTGCATAGAGTTTATCTACCTGTGGATGTGACCTGTCTCCAGCATAGAACATATGAAATTTGTTATAAACTTAAATTCAGGTGCACCCTGGGTTATTTTTCATCCCTCTTTCTTACATCATTGCTATTACCTTCCCCACATTATCCCACCTACCAGCCGTGGAATAAATATTTGACAATTGAATATAATATCTAGCATTCTCAGCTTCTAGATAAAAAAATAATGTTCTTTTGCAGCAAAATCCCCAAGTTCTATATTGCAATAAATCATGCAGGCATTGAGCAAGGCTCTCCACACCCCAACATCATATTTTAAGGGCATCCTTTAGGATTTTAATAAAGGCATATACATCATCCAGTTGCTTTGCACAACCAAGAAGATCGACCATACGAGCATAAAGATTTAGTCCAGGAGTGATACAATAATCTTGTCTCATACAATTAAAACATTGCCATCCTTCATTCACCAACCTGCATGACTACATGCTAAGAGAAGATCAACAAAATTACCATAATTTGACTTCATGCATTCCACCTACATCTAGATGAAAAGAGTGATGACATCTTTACCATGTCCATTCATTCCATACCCATCAATCATTATAGTCCAAGAGACTACATCTCTTTTTGGGCATTCTACACATGTCATGCAAGAGTCTGAGAACATAAGTTCTCGAGCAAGCAACCTCTAAGGGGAGAATCCACCAAGTCTTTGTGCACAACACGTCGATATGTTGTGAAACTATCGACCCATATAAATACCAATAATTATTTTCCCTTGGAAATGTGGGATAATCCCCACTACATGAAAAATGAAGCACCGAGGAATGATGGAATCAACCTATTAGGATGCCAGACTCCAATATTAAGTACCATGTCCAAGCACCGAACCCATCAGGTATCATCTACCAGGGTCCAGGGAAAGAAGATTAGCTTTGCTCGTTGCAATACAAGCAATGGAACAACTCGTTCTTCCCCCCAGATTTGATAAAAATGAGTATGGACATTGGATTCCAATGTTTTCCTTTGAAAGAAACTCCATTCCTATCATCATTTAAAGGAAAAGGGCTTCTCTTTAACAAATGTAGGTTACCATAGACACACTTTCCTCACCAACTCTTGTTTTCTCTTTGAAATACAAGCAATGCAACAGTTCGTTCTTCCCCTTGGATTTGAGAAAAATGAGTATGGATGCTAATGTTTTCCTCTCACAACAGTTGTGAGATACGATTCCATCAAGACAATATTACTTAGAGCTGTTGATAATGCCATTGGTGGCACTGCCATTTCAGGTAAAAGAGGGACTGCCAAGACAGTAATGACACATGGATTGCATGCTATACTTCTATCTATTGGAGTTATTGTGGGATCTATAGCCAACTTTGAACTATTGTGTCCTGAAGAATGGGAAAGAGTACTAGAGAACTGATTAAAGTATAGTGCTAATAGTACATTTAAAACCTTTAAAATATCACAAAGCATCCTCAAGAAAATATTTGTGGTTTTGTTACTGTCTTGTTGGCAGTGGCATGCTCGATTCTTGGAAGAAGGTTGTGACATCAGAAACTATTTCTAACAATGGAAACAAAGCTACAAAGTCATAAGATAAGAAGTTCAAGTCTATTTAAGTTGAGGCTAATGCTGTTAAACCTGAGCATTTTTCAAAATAATTGATCAAATTTTACAGCTGGAAAATAAATGGCATATCAGGTGGCAGAGCATTTGGTGGAAAAATATCCAAAAAGGATGATTTGGAATCTCCCCAAATCTAAGTTGAAATATTTCTTGATATATATTTGTGGTCAAAGGAAATCAAGTAGCTCTAAATCTAAAGGAAATCATCTAGCCTTTGATTAGAAACATATAGTTGTCTAGATTGTGCTCTCAATTGCTCATCAACTTCAAAATATTCACTCTACTCTACTATGAGATGAATCATGACCAATACTATTACTTTTGAAATAAAATAAAGAAAAAAAAAATATGAAATTGAATGCATCAAGATGGCAAGTCAGAAAAAGGCATCAGTGCAAACCTAATTTCAATAAATCCAAAAGGAGTGAAATAACACATCCATTGCAACAAGATATAATGTGGCAATCGTCTATGGTAAACAGTAGTTATAGTACACCATTTTGTCACATCGAAGTGAATTCCTGCCTAATGTTAAGTGGATTGTTGTGGTTGAAATCATAGCTTATAAACACAACCTAATCAAGAAACAATAGCATTTGTCCTCAGGAATCATCAATCCTAATTTGATGTGGGTGCATGCAAACCTAATTTGGATAAATCCAATAAGGACCAAAATAACACTATCGACTGCAACAAGATATATATGGCCACTGTCTACAGTACATGGCAGTTGGTACATGGTTTCATGATTCATCACAATGAAGTGAGTTTCAATCAAATTTTTGGTGGATTTCCGAGGCAGAATCCATAGCATGTAACTAATCAAGGAAACAATAGTAGAGAAGCTCATATTGCTCAAAGAGAAGCCTCTAATTCCATTATTATATTTACTTCTAGTATTTAGGTTATAATTAGAATTGGGATATTGTAATCTTGTTGAGAAATGGAAATGAATATTTATCAACAAAAGTATTGGACCAGTTTCTCCAAACAATGTAAATGAAATAATGATTGAGAATAAATCTTACTATCCAAGCTCAAATGCCCCTAAATATGCATAAGAGAAAATAAACACTAATATTTGCATTCCAACAACATGGAGTTCACGCATATATGTCATGGAAGCTCAACAATTACTAGCAACATAAGAATGCAATTTCATCTACTTGAATGAGCTCATTCTTGCTTAGCAGAATTCTTGTTAAATTGAGTATCTACCCTTTAATACTAGGACACTATATATGTGAAGAGATAGGTCCCATCTTCATCAAATTCCAACTTCATTTCTTGTCACATACAAGAAAGAGACAATGTAATAGTTAAATATCAAATCATCAATCTTAAAATAACTTGCATCAAGAAAATGTGGCTCCAATTTTACAATGAAAAACACAAAATATAGATTATAGAACTTATTTTTACCTGAAATGCATCCTCAAATTGGCATATAGTAATCTTGCTATGATAAATAATTTCTGACCTACTCCAAAAATAGAGGAAAAGCGTATCACAAGAATCACATCATCTATTTTATTCCATTCACTATTTCTTTCACCACCAATGGAACACATATACCGAAATAAGTGTTCCCTAGGCCCTCATATATATTGGATTAGATCAAATGTTGCGGTATATCAATTTCCCAGTTCTCATCTTGGTGCTCACTTTCTTCATTTTGAGAAAGGCCCTCTCCAGATGGACTATCATTATGAGCCTCCAAAGAATTATGTTCTGTATCAAGTTCATTAGAGAAACTTGCTATATTGTTTTCTCCCCTTCTATCACAATCTGATCGCCAAAGAGCTAGTGCTCTTTCA
>CBVK0101945335.1:0-17399 GCA_900067695.1 Picea abies
GGAATCGTTCTCTTATCTTCGATGACAATGACTTTGCAATTTCTATCAAGTTGCGTCTCACTGAAATGACAACATTGTCAAATAGGTCTCTTGACATAGGGTTCTCTTTGGTGGTTCGTCTTGTCTTATCAATATAATGAAAAGGAGCCATATACCCACGCACTTCCATACATAGTATCCCTTTTTCATCAAACTTCAAATAATTTTCAGTATTTTCTATAGCAATGATTGTAGTCCAATTTGTAAACCGTGGACCTGCAAAAGACTCTGGCATCGTATACAAATTATCCAATGAAAGGCATGCAAATTTTCTTGCATTTGTGTATTCTACAATATACATTGTGTGACTTTGAGACATTTTCACGAGGACATTCATTTCATCTAGCATAGGAAGAATTCCAACCAATGTTAATAATGTCTCTATGTCAGTTAGTCGAAAGAGAAGATCTTGAGCTTTATCTACACTAAAGCAATGTTCATACATCACCCCTACTAAGGACTAGTACTCACTAAATAATCTTTGAGCTGGTCCATTCAATGAGATCCATCTTGTATCAACATCCTTTAATATCTTGTTTCCATTTGTAACACCGTCAGCAATTTTTTTTAACTCTGAAAATCGTTTGGGACTACGAGAAAAATATGCATAAGCCTCTCGTACAAGATCTTCAACTTTTGAAATCGATGGAAACTTGCTTACTATTTTAAATGCAAGATTCATCCTATGAGCCATACAATGAATACTCAACATATACGATGAATCTGATAGTTGCAGTCTAACACAAAGGCCATTCCTTTGTCCTTGCATTACTGATGCTCCATCGGCTCCAACACATACCATCTTTTTTGCGATCATTAAAGGATCCATACCACCACTTTCCTTCAAACTATTATTAACAAGTTCATAAATATTTTCAGCTATAGAATTCTTCATCATTTTATGAACCCTAAGTAGATAGGTGTTATCACTGAAATTTCGTCCGCACATGGTTACGAGGACTCAACATCGTCAAATAGTGATGAAGTCATCCATGGACCTGAATTAACACCAAAGCATTCATAAAGGGTCAAAAAATATACAAAGTAGTGAAAAATTGAAGGGCGCTATGAAGACACTGGGCGCGCGCACACATGCGTGGAATAGGAATCCAGAAATTGTGCACATGCACATGATGCGCGACTGTTATCGCAAAAAGATGCGCACCTAAGAAACGACGCATTTATGAGAGTGGTCGGCCTCCCACCCACTTCTAGTTCAGCTCCCAAGCTGATTTGACACTTAAATCTGGACTGGATTCGACTGGATGGATGGTTAAAGACCTAGAATTGCCCTAATTATCCTCTTTTCACACTACAAACTAGTTGAACAATAGCTCAAAGGAATGCTATAAAAAGGCCATGGATACACTTCATTTTTCAAGGAATTCAAAGCAAGGTTATGTTGCCATTATTCTCTTGAGGACTCCATCCTTGCCAAGAGTATATTTGCACCATTGCATTGGGAAATCCATCTCACCCCTTGAGTGGATTTGCAAAGAGTTCTTTCATCATTTTCCATTTTTATTTGTTGTAAGAAGAGCTTGCTAGTGGGGGTCCAAGAGCCCTCCC
This sequence comes from Picea abies, assembly GCA_900067695.1. Taxonomy (NCBI): domain Eukaryota; kingdom Viridiplantae; phylum Streptophyta; class Pinopsida; order Pinales; family Pinaceae; genus Picea; species Picea abies. The sequence continues at coordinate 1,609 of CBVK0101945335.1, forward strand.
TTGGAGGAAGAAAGGACTCATAGTCCCCTTTCTTCTCAGTGTATTCTTTCACTAATATATCAGCCTCATCATTGGTGACATGGGTCTTATTGTTCTTTTTGTTTCTATGTCCCTATTCTCACGAATCTAGTTGTTATTGCATTTCTTAGTTTAATTCTTAATTGTTGTTTTTTATTTCTTTCCGTAACTCTTTTCCTTGTAGCTGTCCTTCTCAGCAGACCTAATTGAGCTTGCAAGCACCTCTATTTTGCTCACTAAGGTGATGGAAGAGGCGCAACAGATTGACGAATCCACCAGGGAAAGGTATCAATTTCCTACCCCATCTGGGTTTTTCTTGCTCTTCTTTTAGTTTGTTTAACTTGTAGGTACACTAACCGGCCTAGGCCGACCTGCCACTCAGCCAATTCCAAGTTGAATTGGGAGAAATCCATCCGGATTTTTCATTCTCGGCTGTGTGTCAGGTTTTTAGGCCCATAGACGCGCATCGTGCACACATGCACCTAAATCACAGTTTTTTCCTATGCACGTGCGCTCATTGACTTTTCTCTATTCACACACATGTGCTCTGTGCGCCTTTGTCTCCACTGAGACCCGCACATCTGTGCAAAAATTCACATTGTAAAGTTGTTGAGATGTGGGGAAGGCCATTTTCCTTCTTAAAAATGATTTCAAGCATGTTTTAAAGCTGCACCACACTTAGTCCCCTCATCATATAAAGGGGTTGTTAGTCAAAAACACATAGGCACTTAGGAGGTTAAAATCAATTTCCCTTCTTTGCTTTCATTTTTTCACCACATGGATGGCTTGTTTTGACTCACAAGATAAGTTGGGAATCATTTGTAATCACATTTAACTTGCATTGGGACTAGAAGTTGAATAACAATCGCTTAGTATGCTGTTCTCTCGTGCCTCCAAGCGATCTTGAGAATCAGAAAAAGATTGTGAAAGGATTTCATCTCCCTTAAGAACATTAAAACCTTTAGGAGAGGAAAACAACCCTTCTTGGGACTCCTCTTAGTTTACTTTTTCAAACACATCTTAATATTGTAACGGGCCCACACATGCCCACATGCTACAAAGATAAGATAGTGTTGAAATTTGCTTTCTTAGATCAAATCACTAGGGAATTTTAAAGGTTTTGTAACGGGCCCATACATTCCCACATGATCAATCTAGGATATTTTCAAAGCTTTTCTTAGGTTACATCACAATAGGGAGTTAAAGGGATAGTAACGGACCCACATGTCCACATGCTAGCTTCCTAGGGACTTTTGAATTACACAAGGTTGTACCAAAGGCACTTAGTTAATTAGGTAATCAAACACTTGTAAGGACCAAGCGAAGTCCACATGCAACAAGGTGACATCTAATTCACTAAAAATTGGCACACTTTCACTCACACACAAAATTCACTTATCACTCACATAGCTTCTTCTTGAAATGTGGAGGTCAAAGTAAGTTTCCTCCAAAGGAATTCCGAAAATACCCCACCCTTTTCTTGACGAAACTATCCACTCCCATTTTAATCAACGAGGTTGGTTTGCACCCCCAACCTCCCAAAACAACTACATCTAAAATATTTCTAAAAAATCACTAAGTTTTCCTCCACAGGAGGTGCCAAAAGAATTTTTTTAGTCTAGGTAGGATTTCGGGGATAGACATCCAAATAACTCCCCGTTATCTGGTTCTTACATTGTCAAAACCATAGAAGTTGTCAAATAGGGAACTGAAAATCCTCCAAGTCAAATGTTCCTAATACCATAAGGTAGGGAGATACCCGTGAAGGGTTGAAGGTCGAGGTCTGATTGTTCTGTGCATCCCCCCTTGAGGCACCCACCTCTTGGACGGGATCTAGCCCGTGACCCATTTCTTAGGCTGAAAATCTAAATGCCACACTTTGAATGAGGTACCTAGTGACCAAATTTTAGGACATCTACCCAGGTGGAAATTGTGGGCTGCAATTGCACCTTGATTGGATTTTGTGTGGCTATTGGGAAATATCGCCAGATCTTTCGGGATATGGCCCCTTTACCCTTCAATATAACCAATTATTTCATCCTTCACTAGTATCTCTTCCAGTGACTTCAGACCCCACTGTTGAATACTATTGGAAGGTCCAGTGCTATTTGAGAGGCAGGATGTTACGTCTTTTAGGACACGAGCATTTGTTTTCTTTTGATTCCCCACGCGGACAAAACACACTTACCCACATATATGCTTCTTTTTCAAAAACATTTTACGTATGATGCACTTCTGATTATAGCTTGATTTGGATATATATATTGTGTAACATTCAATGCAAAGGCTCTTGTTTCTATATTACTCTCACCACTCTTTGCACACATTCATGCAACTAGTCGGACATCATAGGGGACCAACAGAACCCCCGTCGTTCATGATGCTTGCTAAACCTCCCTCCTATCTTAGGGGGAGTGTCTAGTCTTGCCCACTCATCTACACCTCCTTCACACACTCCTGTGAGTGCTACTATTTTAGGATCAACTTTGCTTGGTTCTACATTACTTGGGTCCACTTTGCAAGGTCATCCGTTCACTCGCTCTCCTTTACACAGAAGTGACGGACCAACTTCCTCTCAAGGAGGAAGCACCAACCCACCTAGCCCCCCTCAAGGGTCAGGGTCACACCACACTCACACCATGGCCAGAGCTAATCCTCCCCCCCCATTGCAGATGCCATATTTGGCCTCTCTCAACATACCAGATCTCAGAAAACTCACCAATGATCCTATATTGCATGCTCCCACATGGCCTGCAATGCCCACCAAATTACCTTCGGACATACCAAAGTTCAAAGGAAAGGCAGGCGATGACCTTGCCAACCATATCATGACCTTTCACCTATGGTGCTCTTCCAATAGCATTATGGATGATTCCATCAGACTGCGATTATTTCAACGCACACTCACTGGCCCATCGGCCAAATGGTATGTAGAAGAAAAATCAGGGTTCCACACAACTTTTGAGTCCTTGGCCAAAGCATTCTTGACATTCTTCCAATTACCCATCCGCCACGACAATGGTCTAGAACTACTTTCTAATTTCAAACAAACCTCAGCCACACATATCGCTGACCACATTCATGAGTGGTGTAGGCAACGTAGTTTGTGAAAAGCAGAAACCACCAAGCAACAATGTCTCAACTGGTTTCTTAGATCACTTGTCTCTCTCTCCTGATCTTCCAAAACCTGTGCCATTTGGCCAAGACAAACCTGGGATGTCTCACTCAACAGATAGACTGATTGGTACCACCACTCACCACGGTCCATAACCCCAACCACCACCGATGCATGGAACACCTCAATACCCATCAACATATGGGGGCACTTCTTATTACCCCCCACCCCCTTATCAACAACCATACCTTGTTGTGATACCTCCACCCATCAGTAGACCACCGCCGACACCTCCCATACATCCACCTATTCAAACGAACTCTGGTACCCCCTCTACCTCAGCTTATAGTACTAGAGAAATCACTATGCCTTCCTATGTACCTTATGAATCGTTACCACCACAGAATCCATACTTCCCATTTCCGGGTCCCCCACATCCTCATGCGGGGGTGAATTTTGTTCAACCCTCTGCTGTTCAACAATACCAAAATTTCGAACAGCTGAATACGAACAATCTAGCCCATCCGTCGAACAATACCAAGAAGAAAGGATGGAACAGGAACAACAAAAAACTAGGTTAAGGTGAGAATCAACCCCAGTAGAACCAATCCACTGGGGGAAACCAGAACCAAGGGAATAAAAACCCCCAGGGGGGAAATAGTAATAGACACCAAGGGAGAAATAACAATAATGTTAAAACCAACTTCCCTTGTGCCCTTTGTGGTGAGTTCGGCCATTACACCCATCATTTCCCCCAAATCGCTGATTTCAAATGGTTGAAAGACTTTGGTAGTCTTCCCCATTCTCCAGCACTACCTGCCCCTCAATAGGCACCACAAAAATACATACAACAACCCCCTCCTTCCGTACTATAGAATCCCATTCCACATCAAGGTATGATCAACACCCAACAAGACACACAACATCCTCCACCTCAGGTGGGACAATACCTCAACCCCAATAATCCAGTAGATCACATAATTATCCTCACTAGTGAGGAAGAAATCCTTCTGCAGACACGTAATCATCAGTATCATACACCCGTTGAGTCTCCTCCTATCCCTCCAGAGACAAACCCTACACCGACGGGACCCCTGTTAGTGATTCCTCACCCTTCTGCCAAGCCACCACTTCGTGTCCCTCACATCCCATTGCGCAGGAATGTCCACAACCCACAAGCTAGGGCAGCTCATAACTATAGTTTGGTAGATGACTTAGCACAATCCCTACTCAGCGGAAATCATTACTTTCCACCTTGGGGGCAGTCAACCCCACATATTCCTGACTCATTACCTTTGATCTTAACAGCAGAGAACCTCACCTTCCCACCTTGATCGCTTTTTAAATACCAGTAAAAATATGGAACATCACAGCTCATCGGTGTATCATCAACGAAGGTGCATCTACATGCATTATGTCCAAAACGGTATGGCAGAAACTTGGTTCCCCTGAACTCATACCCTCTGCCATCACGTTACGAGCTTATGACGAGTGACCATCATCTCCTGAAGGGCTCTTCTAAAATGTCCTCGTCGAACTTGGGGGCAAGACTATTCTCATCGTCATCGAAGTTATTGATGCCCCACTCGATTATAATATCATGTTCGGTCGTAGCTACATGTACGCTATGAAGGCAGTGTCATCTTCCATCTTTTGGACAATGATGTTCCCTCACAATGGGAAGATCGTTACTATTGACCAAGTCTCACATTACGAGCCTAATCCATCTGCCAACATCGATAACATTCTTCCTCTCATCCACACGAGCCACGATGCATACCCAATCGTCGAGATGGGTCCTGGAATTTTCAAAGATCCATCCTTGTTAGGAACTTACCATGGAGCACCACCACTCCTTCATCTTTCCAATCAAGTATGTGTCGTATCATCTAACAAAATTCACACAGAGGATACCCTTCCTCCTACTGAGGTTTCTATCATATTTGACGTCCCACTTGTCGCAACACTCCCCCCTCAAGAACCTCCTACACACTCATCGACCCCACCAGTCCATGATTCCACCTCTCCCCAAGGACATATCCTAGTTTAGGAGACAGTTCCCCAAGCCATCACCCAAATTCCCTTCTTTTACCCTCCACCAGGCATCGAAGCTTTTCAGGTAGCCGCAACACTCACACTACCTAATATGGTGTTAGAAATCCTAGTTTGGTATTTACACCCATCAGAGATGGTCCCTCGACCATCCCTCCCCCCCAAAAAAGAAGGAATCCCCATGACGATTCCCATACTTACTCCCACCACACCCCCACTCACTAACCCCCCTGCCACAACTGGGGGCAGGAGAAAGAAGAAGGAGCCCACAACCCCACTTCCTCCACGCATCCCACCTCCTTGTGCACTATGTGAGAAAGAGGGACACCAAACCAACAACTGCCCATCTCTACCAGAGTTATGGAATTTGATTCCACTCAATCACACTCCCCCAACACTCGCCACTATAGCCAATCCTGCCACTACCACCCCCCATTCCAGTAGTAAAGGGTTGTGGACCAAATTCGCTTGCGCTATATGTTCAGAATATGGCCATTATACCCACCATTTCCCAACACTACCACGCTTTCGGTAGACATTAGCCGTAGTACACCAGAGCTTCCAGAGCAACCCCAGTCCTGCTACGTCCTCCTCCACAATTATCACTGACATCCATTATGTCACCACTTCAGTCAATGAACGTATGATACACCCTTGCTCTCTCTGTGACTCATTAGCTCATTTTACATACCAGTGTCCTATGATCCTTGAATACAGGCAACGCCAATTGACCCTGCTTCAACGGCCCACAGAGTCGATAATTGACATTACCTTGTCACTAGCGGATCTTCATGTCATTTCTTCTGAACCCGAGGCCCTTCCAATGCCTCCATGTTTCTTAGATGACTTATCTGAGGATTCACCCCCCAATCCCCCCAACTCTCCCACTCATTCCCCTATGGACATTTTACACCCAACTACCACGGGTACCCCTCAGTACTTCAATATATGGTTTATGTCGAGTGAACCCTCACCATCTCCTAGCTTTATTCCCCCTGCTTCTTCCTCACCAGGGGGCAACCACATGACAACAACCACCAAGATCACTCCTCATGACCCCTTGTATTCCAGTCACTTCCACTGCGACGAAGAAATACTCGAAGAGTTAAACCACTCGGACTATCCCTGGGATGCACTACACTGCCACACACTCTTCTTTCCATAGGAAGCCCCTGCGCCTCCTCACCAACACCCCATTTACGCGATCGAAACCAAGTATTTTATCCCATCAGGGCCTATTGACTGGTTCAAAAACCCCATTCCTGCCCCTGATGCTTTTGAAGAAGGAAACATGGCCAACTTTTCCCCAACCATTAAAATAGACATTTCCATTAAAAATGGCATCATCGAGGAAATCTCCATTGGAGCTGCTTGCACTCCTCAGGAAATCACCGCATATAAATCCCTCTTCCAAGAATACTGGGATATTTTTGCCTGGTCATACACGGAAATGCCTGGCCTCGACCCCTTTATTATCTAACATCACATCGACACCTGGCCCGACATTACACCAGTTCGTCAAAAACAGCGACCGCTACACCCATCCAAAGCCGTGGCCATCAAAGCCGAAATTGACAAATTACGCGCTGTCGGGTTCATTTACCCCATCGCCTATACCTCATGGGTTTCCAACCCTGTACCCGTTAACAAAAAACAGGGCACTATCCACATTTACATAGACTTTCGCGATCTCAATCACGCATGTCCTAAAGACAACTTTCCAACGCCTTTCATCGATCAAATTATCGACAACTGTGCATGCCACAAGGCTCTATCCTTTATGGATGGATTCTCTGGTTATAATCAAATTCAAATTCACCCCGCCAATCAGTATAAAACCGCATTCACTACCCCTTGGGGTACTTTTGCATATCGTGTCATGCCTTTTGGCTTAAAGAATTTCGACGCAACTTTCCAACGGGCTGTGACATACATCTTTCATGATCTAGTTCATATCATACTCACCTACTTGGACGACCTCACAGCTCAATCCAAGAAACACACCCAACATCTTGATGATTTACGAATCATCTTTCAACGGTGTCGTCAGTACAACATCCACTTGAATCCTCTCAAATGCGTGTTCTATGTCACCGCAGGGCACCTCCTCGGATTTATTGTTTCCCAAAGAGGTATTACCGTGGACCCCCTCAAAGTCCAAGATGTCACTGAAATTCCACCTCCCTGGAATTTACGTCAACTTCAGAGCCTACAAGGCAAAGCTAACTTTCTACAACGATTTGTCCTAGACTACGCCATACGCGCACACGGTTTCCTTTGCTTACTACGTCATGACATCCCATTTCACTGGGACGACCATGCCCAACAATCATTTGACGATCTTAAAACAACACTCTTGAATGCACCTTTAATCAGTGCACCTGACTACAATCACGACTATATCCTCTATGTATCAGCATCAGCTGTATCAGTAGCAGGAGTTCTCGTCCAGCTAGGTGATGACAATCGTGAGCATGTCATTTATTACGTTAGTAAAAACCTCTCAGGGCCACCCTTGAAGTATAAACACAAAGAGAAACTTGCTCTTGCAGTTGTCCTCGCAGTCCAGAAACTGCACCACTACATTCTGCTTCACACAACAAAGGTCGTCGTAGATTCCAACCCTATGCAGTACTTTCTCAGTCGTCGGCAAGTTAACGAAAAATTTGCACGATGGATCATTATCCTCCAGGAGTACGACCTCAAGTTCTCAACACCTAAGAGTAAGAAGGCCCTCGTTCTCGCCGAACTTGTCACGACCCTCCCCTCTGACACCTCCAGTACCCCCGTCAACACCAAATTTCCCGATGAACATCTCTTTTACATCACTTCGGATGATCCTTGGTACGACGACCTCCTTGTCTACCTTTGAACTCAAAATTTCAGTAACCACCTTTCACGAGATGATCATCGTCATATTCGACATCAGGCCCCCCACTACCTCCTCATTGGAGACATCCTATACGGATGGGGAGTCGACACCATCCTTCGTCGATGCTTGACTATTGATGAGGCCGATAGAGTCTTAAACGACTGCCACAATGGTGCATGTGGGGGCCATCTTTCGGGCATATCCACTGTTCAAAAGATTATTCGAGACGGTTACTTTTGGCCTACCTTGTTTCATGATTGCATTCACGCTGTGAAACGATGTGAGCAATGTCAACTCTACACCAATAAAGTCCGAGCTCCCCCCACTCTTCTTCATCCCGTCATCACTACCGGCCCTTTTTGTAAATGGGGCATCGACTTCATGAATTGTAATCCCCCCTCCAACAATGGTCACAAATACATTATTGTCACTGTCGATTACTTCACCAAATGGGCAGAAGCTATGCCCACCTTCAACAACACCACTGACACTGCAACACGTTTTTTCTTTAACCACATCATATCCTGCATTGGAGTACCACTCCAACTCATTTCCGATCAAGGGAAACACTTCAAGAATGAGATATTCATCGAACTCTCATCTCGTTTAGGATTCTCCCATGAGTTTGCCTCACCATATTACCCTCAGTCTAACGGACAGGTCAAAACTGTTAACAAGGTCCTCAAGAACATGTCACAACACACAGTTATTAAACATAAAACCAATTGGCATAATATGTTATTTTCTGCGCTATGGGCTTACTGGATGGCTATGAAAACAACTACCAGTTTCACACCATTTCATCTAGTCCATGGGGTTGAGGCCACTCTTCCCATCGAGTGCGAAATTCCCACCTTACCCACCACAATTGAGTTGTTACCCGACACTGCCCCAATGGAGAAGTGCTTGCTGAAATTAGAGTCTCTGGATGAAGATCATCGATCTTCATTACAGAACAATGAGGCAGCTAAAAAATGATCCAAGGCTACCTTTGATCGACATGTCAACCTTCGCTCATTTCGTGAAGGAGACCTCATCCTGGCTTATGATATCTCTCATGATACCTTTGGCCATGGAAAATTCAAGTTACTCTGGCATGGCCCATACATTATCCAACATTGCCTCACCAATGACACATACATCCTGGCCTCCCCCGAAGGCCTCTCTCTCAAAGAATCTGTCAACGGGTTGTATCTAAAGAAATTTTACGCTTAAACGTAGTCATTCTACTTTAGGTTATTTCTTTTATAGCATTTTTAATCTTTTTTCCATCCCTCACATCTAAAACTATCCTTTGTGCTATTGACAGATGCTTCCTCCACCAGCCTACCACATTGGTTACGCTGACGACGCCAGCCGTTGAACACAAAATCTTGCTTCAGCTGCTTTGGCTCTCTACACCCCCTCACATGAAATGCTCCATTCGAGCGGCATATGTTTGGGTTCAGTGACCAACAACCAAGCTGAATACACTACCGTCATCGACCTCCTGGACGATGCCCAACATCATCGTATTCATCACCTTAGCGCCTTCCTCGACTCTCAACTCGTCGTACTCCAGCTCAACAATGTGTACCACGTCCATGATCCTTGCCTCTTTCGCAAATACCTGCAGGTTAGAATTTTATCTCGACATTTTGATTTCATTACATTTACACATATTCCAAGACAATTGAATCAAATTACGGATAAACTAGCTAATATTGTGTTAGACTAGCATATATCACATCAAGCTACCTCTACACATACATAAACATATAACACAAACTGTCATCACATATATAGATTAGACATCATCAATACATTAACAAAACACATGTAAACACCACATAGATCTAAAAAATGTATACTCATGTATATATCGAAAGGTCCACAGTGCCATCCACATGTTTACATACAAAAATACAATTATTCGCAGGCCAATGAAGCACCTTGGTACAAAATGGGCTCACCAGCCTATATACAAAAAATATATATACATCAATACATAGTGCACCACTCATGGTGCCTCTAGAGCACCACCACCTGCTCCTCCCTCAGGCGGTGGTGGCCCACCACCACCTGCCCCTCCCTTAGGCAGTGGTGGTCCACCCCCTACCGGTCCCTCCTGCCCTGGTAGCAGTCGTCCAGTCATCGCAACACCAACCACTGCTGCTCGTCGTACTACGGTCTTCCATGACGGTGGAACCCCCACAAACTTCTGCAGGATACCCTCATCCTGGATGCGAGACCATATGCCCTCAGGCACATCTTGTAACACCGCCTCTTGACGACGACGTATGTCCTCAAAATCCACTCTAGCAGCCGTCGGAGGAGCATGTGATGGCCCAACACCAGGGTCATCAAACCGACATCTCCTCGCTGCCCTCTCCAGCTTAGCTGGTTGCACCGTGGTGTCCTCATGCCGATGTCTCTCTCCCCGCGGTAGTCTCTCTGACTCCTGACAAGCCCGTGCTCTCTGCAACTCCACCTCGCACCCACGAGGTGCCACATCTGCACATACAAACCAACAATAGATAGTATTAGCATCTATATCATATACATATGGCATGCTATCTCAAAAACACAAAAACATACATATCAACATCATCAAAATACCTTGGCGGTCAAACACCTCCCCTGGAGGTAGCACCATGTCTAGATCCTCCTGGAAATCAACCCCGACATAGGGGTAATGCAATATCACCTGTGACATCTGCTGCCATACCTGTGCTGCCTCTACAATGAATAAGTGGCCACCCTTGCCACCACCATGGAAAAGAAACACAGTCGACCACCGCCTCAGCCGCGACTCTCATGCCCTAGGTGCACCCAATAGAATCCTAGGGTGCAACATCGGCACCCTCTCTAGAAACTAGGCCACCAGGATGGACCTAAAGGAAAAATCTCCTGTATCCGTGGACCGACAGTGGTCTAGCTGCCCCACCATCCTGGAATGTAGTGTAAGCCCCCAGGAAAAATGCTTTCCAACCAACACTCTCTCCATCACCATCAACTAGCCACCGCTGATCCGCTGCATCGCCAGTGAACCATACACTCTCACAATCATCGCTGCTATACAACGATGTGGTAGGGAATCCATCGCCCCAATGCTCACAACTGTGCCGGACATATAGTTCGGCCCTAAACAATATCTCTGACCCACTGTCACCAGCGGCGTATCTCTCGGTAGCACCGGCTCCCCCGGTAGGGTCGTTCCCCAAAATGGGAGCCCAGTCAAAAAATACACATCCTCCACCACAGTGAAGGGAATCTTCTCTCCCCACACTATGAAGCAGTGCAGGTCCGGACTCCACATCCAGATAAGAAACTGCAGGAGATACTCCTGCGCCCGTATTAAGGGGCACTCAATGAACTTCAGCAGCCCACAGGCTGCCAAAGTCACATGTACACCTGGCTCCTCAATAGCCATGGCATCTCGCAACTGGGACCAATCCCGATCTCGCCAACCAATAGGCATCGTGCCCAAAGCTCACCTGCACAAACATAAAACCGTCCTAAGTCAACCACATGGACACTCAACAAACATAAAAAAACCAAGTTTTATACCCGTCAACCTTGCCTCAACGACGCGGTTGTTCAACCCACAGGCACACACATGCACACCTGTACACCCCACAGGCATACATTTATGTGCACTTGTTCACTACATAGGTGCGCATGCATGCACACCTGTTCATGCTACAGGTGCACACATCTGTGCGCCTGTTCAACCGGGAGACGTGCACCTGTGCACGCCTGTTCAACCAACAGGCGCGCCCACAGTGCGCGCCCTTTATCCCTTTACTGGCGCTCTCACGTGCGTCTATCCAGTGGACAGGTGCACACATGTGCGTGCCTATTATCGGATCGCCCGTGCATGTGGGGCCCACACCCCTAAAACACCTCTGTACGACCCTCCGTGCAACCCATGCCCAAAAAATGAAACCCTAATTCCATGCAGGATGATCAGACCACTAACTTGACGCTCGTGGGTCCTCAATTAGATGCCTCATCCTCCCAGAATCTCACAGTCTTCTCTGAATGCTTCTCGTCCAATCACTATAGCAACAAGTACAAATGAGGTGGCAATGTGGGCCCTATAGCTATATATATGCCTTTTTTCCAAACTTCCACTCACCATTCAGGGAGCTCCAGGCATCCATTTCTCGATCCATCTTCAGCCACGGGATCAGCATCCCGTCATCTACATTACAACAGTCCCTGGGCCTCTTTTCCTCCTGAGCCCCTGAGACGCCATTTTTCATACCCTGATTAGGTACACATACACATATTCACACTTATCAAATACATGCTCATATATTCGATTATCTGCAGATATTGTTCACATCGGGTATTTGGTCTTCATATGTGTAGGTACTTGGTCATCATACATCGACACAACCCCTTTAGGTATATACTTAGCCCTGGCATGTAGTCATTCCCTCTGAATCTCACTTACATTTCCAGTCACACCCTCTGACATTTTGCCTCTAGGATCCCCATTCCTGGCTCTGCAGTACCCACACCTCCATTTGCATCTTTAGTACTGTCACCTGGTAGCACTCTTACCCACATGAGTTGTCCCATTCATAGCACCCTTTGGCACTTCTTCCACTCATGTTGTTTTTCAAAAACCCTTTAGGGATGGGAGTCCCGATAGACTTACATCATGTCGCGAATCAACCACATACTCCTTCTCCTCATTTTTCTAGCTTTCCCAATGGACTCCCAGATTATCTCTCCATGCTTCTATGGTCGGGTTGCACCTCTGCAGTAGCATGAACCCTCCATTTCATCCACAATCCATTTACCCATCTGCAAATCTCCCTTTATTTCACCTACCTCATACAGAAACCCACCCAGGGGCCCCCCACCCTTCATCAGTTCTCCGAGCAAATTATGCCCTACACGGGCCAACCATATCACACTGGGGCACCCATTTCTATATTTGTACACTTCTCCCCAATTATCCGTTATTTATTGTACAAACGCCTTTATTTCCAGTCGTTACATTACCTTTTTTTCATCACCTTTGGTGACCTGCTTCCCTTTTTTGGCCAACAGCAACCCATGTCACCCTTGGTTGGAGAACTACTTATCATCCACCCTTTCCGGCATCATCCATATCTTTAGAGTATCCCACAGGCCACTTACCTCTGCCCTCTGAATTTTTTCACCTTGTCCCACCTCTGGCACAACTTATCCCCGGTCTTGTCGTCCCCCTGACACTTGACCTCGTTGAATGGTTGCAGCCACTTTTTATCTCACATATCCTCCAACCAAGGGCAGTCTTGAGTCTTCCTACATATTGACTTCGTCCATGTACCTCCTCCACTTCTTAACCTCACCTAGTATATTTCACAAAGCCATCTGCTTCTTGGAGTCGCGTCCCCCTTTTTTTTGTCGACATCAGCATAGTTTTCCAGAAGGGCGACAGTATCTTGATTCTCATTACCCACCCAATGAGAGATCTCGGATGGCATAGGGTGAAACACAATTTCTCCCTGTTGTCATTGACCCCCATAACATTCAACATCAACACTTTCTCATGTTACGGTGGGTCTTACTTTGCCACTATTGCAGTTAGTTCTTTCATTTGCCGAAGACCTCTGAACTTGGTTGGGCTATCAATGCCCACATAATCAGTGATACTTATTACCGTGATCACTGCCTACTATTTAGAGTATGTTCATCCGCAGAATTGTCTTCTTCCTGTATCACGACTGCCCCCGAGGGAACTACAGTTATCTACACCAACACTTCATTCCTCTTTTTTGAGTTACATGACACGAGCATGGGGCATGCCCGCTTCGTTTGTACACAATTTTCCTTTTTCACACACCTCATGGAAGGTTGGGTTCTACCAGTTCCTTTTCCCCTCCAATGGATCACTCTGGATGATCCCACTATTGCTCTCTCTTACCAACAACACTCTCAGTAGAAGAAACATTGATGGATTTCAGCTATACGTATGCTCCTAATCTCATCCATTAGGGGGCATCTGTTATCATTGAAATTTCATCCGCACATGGTTACAAGCACTTAGCATCGTCAAACAGTGATGAAGTCATCCATGGACCTGAATTAACACCAAAGCATTCATAAAGGGTCAAAAACTATACAAAGTAAAGAAAAATTGAAGGGCGCTATGAAGACACTGGGCACACGCGCACGATGCACGACTTTTATCGCAAAAATCCACGCACCTGAGAAACGATGCATTTATGAGAGTGGTCATCCTCCCACCCACTTCTGGTTCAGCTCCCAAGCCGATTTAACACTCAAATCTAGACTGGATTTGACTGGATGGATGGTCAAAGACCTAGAAATGCCCTAATTAGCCTCTTTTCACACTACAAACTAGTTGAATAATAGCTCAAAGGAATGCTATAAAAAGGCCATGGATACACTTCATTTTTCAAGGAATTCAAAGAAAAGTTATGCTACCATTATTCACTTGAGGACTCCATCCTTGACAAGAGTATATTTGCACCATTGTATTGGGCAATCCATCTCACCCTTTGAGTGGATTTGCAAAGAGTTCTTTCATCATTTTCCATTTTTATTTGTTNNTAAGAAGAGCTTGCTAGTGGGGGTCCAAGAGCCCTCCCTTGGAGGAAGAAGGGACTCATATTCCCCTTTCTTCTCGGTGTATTCTTTCACTAATATATCAGCCTCATCATTGGTGACATGGGTCTTATTGTTCTTTTTGTTTCTATGTCCCTATGCTCATGAATCTAGTTGTTATTGCATTTCTTAGTTTAATTCTTAATTGTTGTTTTTTATTTATTTCCTTAACTCTTTTCCTTGCCGCTGTCCTGCTCATCATACCCAACTAAGATTGCAAGCACCTCTATTTTGCACACTAAGGTGACAGAAGAGGCGCAACAATAGGAATGCCTAATATGCTCATTAACCATATAAATACTCATGCAAATCCATGAAGTGTTATCAATAGCTGTAACCTCATCCAAAGACAATGACACAAACCTAGCACTTGCAATATTCTCTTTCATATCATCCTTTTCTACTTGAGCTAGATATTTTTCCCATTCCCAACCACTCGTTAAAGACCAATGAGAAGATGGTAAGTTTGGCATTTGAAGAAAAGATAGATATTTCATGTAATCTGGATAATCTATCATAGGACGCCCTTTAGATAAGATGTGAAATACAATGCTTAATTGTATTGTCTTGGATAACAAATTTCTTTCCATCATCTTTTTGAATAGAGATGTGATGGTTCCTCCACCTGCCTCGAGTTTTTGATTATTAAATATCCATTATATTCATCAGTATATTTGACATGTAGACATTCCTTGGAATATTTCCATCTGACAATAGATTTCCCCTCGCCATCTACAATTTTCTTTTCATACACCTTTCCTACATGCTTCTCAATTGGATCTAACTTCATCTGAAATGTTGTTGGCGTGCCAAGTTTCCAACTACATATATTGCATATAACTTTTGGTTTCTCTTTCTCATTTTTTGGAGGTAATGGATCAATAAATGGAAATTTTGAGACCCAATCTGGTTGGAATCCTCTCCCTATGTCCCATTGGCCCTTTTGTCTTTTCCGTGAATTGGTTCTGTTCTTTTCCAATGAAATATTTTCGACATTTGTATTGTCAATTTTTGGTGAAAATGCATTTATCTCACTTTGATCACCGGAGGAGCATATTTCCTTATCTATTATTTGGATATTAGATGCATTCTCACAAGAGTTGACATCTCTTTCAGTGATAGGTT
>CBVK0101945337.1:0-23615 GCA_900067695.1 Picea abies
ATAGGTCTAGCACTCAACACTTTCATATATGTCAAATCTATACCCACACATCTAAGAAGCACAAAGCAAAGTGGATCTCTCTAAGTATATCATAGAAAAGCACATAGAATAATCATATCAAGCACAACACATGAAAAGAAACCAACACATTAGGTCGAAGCACCGAGCACAACACATAGAGTTATCGTGGTTCAACCCCACCCTGGGGCTACATCCACAAAGTCTTCTTCTTTATTATCTTTGGTTAATCGGGTTATAGCACGGAGCTCACACTTTTACTCTGCATAGGATAGGAGATCTGTGTGCACCTCGCTAGATCCTCCTTCCTCGAGTAGATGTAGCATAGATCCTTTTTACAATCCTTACACTTAGCACTTACAACACTTGCACTCAGCTCTGCAAGTCAGTCATACAATATACACAAAGCCTTTACTATCACTTATCTTATCTTCTCCCCCTTTTACATTTCTTAGCTACTTATTTATATTTTACAAAATAGGCCTAAACATGGGTAAACCCATGGGCCAACATCCCTTTCCCATTACATTAACCAAAAACCCTAAAAGGGCCCCAAAAGTGGGCCGAGATCCCATGATCTCTGACTCAACTGACACTCCATCTTTGACAGGCTGTCGAAGTCCAAAACCGGTCAAATATTTCCAAGTGTTCTTCAAAACTTGGTCAAGGGCCAACAACCCCCCAACACTCACATGTGACTCGTCTCGAGTCACTTGGTTTTGATCAAATCTGCTTCGAATATCTCGATCTTGGCCTGAGCTACTTCGACATGTTGCAGTGTGACAACCTCTTGCTCAGTGAACTCCTGGATCATTGTGTCGTTTACTGGTCCTTCCATGCACTTTTCTGTGGTGATGACAACCTGTTCAAGCTCATCTGCCTAGCTCTCAACTTCAATGAACAGTTGGCATGCTTTCTCTTGGAGTGGTTGAAGCCGTTGAGAGACTTCCATCACTTTACTTTGTATCAAGTGTACCTATTTTTGGGCGGTGCATTGTTCTGGAAATCACTTCATTCTTTCAACTGGGGTCAAGGCCTTCAGTTGCACATGTAGCGTATCTACATGTTTCTTGGCTTCTTGGAGTTGTGCCTCTAATGTCTGCAATTATGGGTTCTTAGTGAGGTTCTCATAATTCTGGGTTCTTCTAACACTCAATTGCTTACATTCCAAAGCTAAGTTTTTTAACCTGGAAACTGCACTACAGGCAGTTGCCTCCCTTAGATATCCTACTTCTTTGGGAGTCTTGGGCACGGTGTGAAGTTCCAGATATGTGATGCAATGCTGAAGTTGTTGGATTACTTCTTCAAGTTGTGCCTCCTACTATGGGACACGTTCTTCAATTTTCACTTCAATCACCATCACAGAGTGAAGTGATTTTTGAACTCGTTCCTATATGTCAAGTTACTCTGCTAGCAATTGGTCCTTGCTCTACTGTAACTATGATTTCTCCTCCTCCCACTTCGCTTGTAAGGAAATTTTTTAATGTTCTTCCTTCCTTTTTTGTACTATAAGTGAACTATGTACTTGTGCCAAAGCCTAGGTGGCTTGCGTTGTGTATTCTTAAGCTTGTCGAAGGCGAGCTTCAGCTTTCTCGGTGATGTGGCATAATTGGGTGGGATCATCGCTTGTTCCTATTATTTCTGTCATCAAGGGCATAGTAGAAACAACTCGGCTAGATTGGAGTGCCTACTGCACTTATTTAAGTTCACTTCTGAGTCGGCTGAATATCTCCTCCTGCTTCACTTCTTGCCTTTCTGTGATCTCTAGTGAGGCATCATTCAGTGCAACGATCAAGAAGTCGAATTCGTCTTGTGTGAGGGTAGTCTTAAACGTAGTCCGGGTGTCCTTAGTTTTCTTTTGGGATGAGGTATTTGGTGGGGTGACCTTCCTTTTCTTAGAGGGATCCTGCTCCACTCTAGGCAGAGTAACCTTGCCTTTGTTTTGCTCAACCTCTGTGCCACCTAGTTCTTTACCATTACCTCCCTACGCAGGTGAGATCGAGGTAGTCTTTGTTGATGTGCTATGGTTATATTGAACTTCATCATCCATCTTAGTATTGATCAGTCCAGGTGTATCCAGTATAGCTTTAGGGATTTCCACGTCACATAATTATGTGGGGTTCGCTGGAACAGGGAGGTCTGTCGACCATTCCTTGGTAATATTCTCCAAGTCTTATTTTTTCAACTTGTAGTACGACTGGAGTTGTTGTTTGTGCTCATCAGTGCAGAGTGTGATATAGGTGAAGCGGTGGTCTACGCTGAATTTGATCAAATGACTAAACCTATGAAGTGTGTTTGGTGTGAGGCACGGTGTAGACTGGATTTCATTCATCAATTGGTTGTAATAAGCATGGAAGACATCATTGGATTGCCACTGCTTGTTCATGTTGCTGGAGTACCACATCGTACAGAACTTCATGGCCAGTGGTTCAAAGAGTTCGATCTCCACAAAAGTGGCACCTTCTGGTAGCTCCAAGGCGACGAAAGCGATGAGTATGAGCAACCAACTAAAGTGAAATTCATACTCTTGGTCTTGTTCTTCTCTTTAGTCAAGCTATAGCTTATTTACAAAGTACTTCATCTACTTCATTTGTAGTCCCTTCGCACACTTCCCTGCGAGGTCAACTACAAATCTAGTCACCTATGTGGGTCTATTCTTGCGGACTAAATTCCCCGCGATCATCTAGAAATTGAGGTGCATTGCTGCATTCTCGATGTAGGATACCTTGTATCCTCACATGCCCTTCTCTACATCACCATATGTGTCTTTTATTCGTTGGGTGAGAGTGCGATCTGCGGTCTTTCCAAGGTAAAACTCTTGCGAGTTAGGGCCCTGCATGCTTAGCCCTGTGATCCAATTAATGAGAATTGGATCCAAAGTGATGTGGTGGTCCAACCATAAGTATTTTCCATGGTAGTAGGACAACAACAATCTGTCGCATGCATTCACTTCCTGATGCCTCCCGAAATGCAAAATCCTCATTACATTGAGGAGGGTTGATTATGCGAGGTTATGGGTCCATTGCTGAGGGATAATATTTGGGTTCCTCCCTTTTGTGATAGTTAAGTACTTGTGCGGGGCTATAATATTGTAATCTTTGCGATCTCCAAGGTTAAAATCACTAAATTTCAGCAATGTGATCTTATCTTGGTCAGCACAAACTATGAGCACCCCTTTTGGGAGGTACGCAATGACCAAAGCATAGTCGAAGTCTCTGGGTAGAGTGTCTCAATTCACTATGCTGCTTAGTGGTGGGATATACTTATTCAAGATACTTGGGATCATATTCACAGTGGAGAAGTCATTTTCGAGCTTAGATCATCTTTCTGAAGGCGTTCGAGATGGTCCTGCTCGAGCAATGGAGGGGGAAGCTGGAAATGCTCCCGAGGATGATGCCTGTACACCTTGTAGACACTCCTCACTCTAACATGACTCTCTCAGTCATTAATTCAATTAAAACTTCTTCAACTATTTTCTCAGCAACACTAAGCTCATCCGACATACAAGCTTGGGTCAACTAGCTTAGGTGCGAAAGGAATTCAGAGACTACAATGAATAGTATGGGAACAAGGCGATGATCTTAGGGTGAATTAATCTCAGGTTTCGTGCTCAAATTATCTCTTAGCAAAAAGTATTCTCGGTGCGTGGCACGATGGACTAGGTAGGGAAACTTAGCAATGGTTTTCTATCAACGGTTATGATCCTTCATTAACTCCTATTCAAACCATTATGGAATGTTTCAATAGTTGGATGATGAACCTTTATTTCTTTTCTACCCGTTCGGAGTGGAATTTGAATGGATATATCGGCCCCAAAGACTATATTTCTTCGCCATGGCAAAGTACTCTATGTCGTTGTTCTGATATCTCAGCGAAGCTCCAATTCTACAATTTTTCTTTCTGCGAAGTATCCTCTAGAACCTCTTGTAACCTTACAGTATTAGCCTTTTTCTTTCTTAACTTTCTAGCCTTCTTCCTAGTGAGCTTTGTCTCAGTAATTCTTTTACCATTCTGATGCTTATCTTTTGTGGTCTTAGTTACTTCACACTGTTGAAATTCTTTCCTAGGGTTCCTGGATAATACTTCTTCAGTATCAAAAATAGGTAACTCAATCTTTGCAAATCCTCTAGTGTTCTCTTAGCCTCGACATCAGATTTCCTAGTATTAAATATCTATGATCTACTCTTTTGTTCTTCAATCAAGTGCGTGATCCTTCTGTTCATAAAGTATTTTAACTCTTGCTTCTTCTATTCCAAAATTTATTCTTCCTCTTTTCGTCTGGCTTGTTCTCTATCAATCCAAGGTTTTCGTATGAGCATGGTAAATGGGGCGCTATCTTCAACAAATTTAATAATCTCAAAGTCTTCCTCTGTCGAAGTTCCATTGACAGTCATAGGTATCTGGGTGAGCCTTCCACATAGGTTTACTAGCTTTCCTCTGAATAAACTTGTCCATCCTAGGGAAGGGATCATGGCAGGCTTTCCTATAGCTTCCCAAGTTCTTTCTAGCATAATGTTCACTTGTGTTTCTTCATCAAGAATATAGTCATTGTCGAAGTCCCCTATTCTTGCTTCGACTTTCTCCATTTCTTTGAAGATCTTTGGTAATCAAACATCTTTATGTTCCTTCAGGGTTTCTTTTATCCATATTAATATTTTCTTTGATTCTTGTTGTGTTTCTTCCTTTTCTAGATTTGTCTTCTGGTCTTCTTGATTCAGATTCAACCTTTCCAACTTAGTGATCATTCTAGGGCAATCCAATACATCATGGTCCAAAGCTTTGCAATAGAGACAACTAGGTTTTCTCCCAGGGCATTCCTTAGCAAGATGTCCTGGTCTTCTACAATTGTAACAAAGAGTTAATCCTCTCTTTCTCTTCAATGATCCCCAACTCTTCTTGTATTGCGCACTAGGATCATAATGGCTAGCCTGAAAAAATTTCCTTCTAGGATTCTTCATCCACTTGTTAGTCCAGACATTCTTCCTATGCATAGGTATAACATATCTATCATTATACTTATCAGATATATTCATATCAATCTTTCTTTCATCTATTAATGCCCTAGTTTTTAAGCTAGGATAGAATATTTCAAACATATCTAGATCCATGCTCTAGAAAAAAAAAAAAATCACTTATCTTACTTCTACAAAGCACAAAGATTCTAGATCTAAGGATGTTTGACTATTATTACCTTTATTAGAGCAGAAAGCTTACATATCTTACCTCTTTTCTGCAGATCTAACTTCTTTCTTTCAGAAATTTCCACTTTTACTTTTCTTAGAGCACAGAGCGTTCAGATCTCACTTCTTTTCTTCAGATCTAATCTTCCTTTCTTCAAATCTAACCTTATTCCTGGCACAAAGCTTCACAAGTTGAGTAAAAATATGTGCACTAGGGAAACAAATCTACGCACAGAGATTTCTTTTTCACAAAGTTTCTTCTTCCTCAGTTCCTAGCAATCACAGTTTCAGGTCCTAACAATGGAACCATTTGTTAGCACAGGGGAAGACCCAGGGTTCAATGCTTCAACAACACACCAACAAAACCCTAACTACCAGCCCTTTCGGCAACACCTACGAAGCAGATGAAGTCTCACCTGAGGTAGAGGTAGGAGTGGTTGCAAGACTCAAGTGTCTGCAACCTTAGTTGGGACATAGATCTTTGATTCTTACTCTTAGCAAGCACTTTATCACAAATCATTCATCAATATTTAACCCTCATGGCACTCTGAAGATGGCACAGAGCATGACAACATTCACTTAGATCTAGGTTAAGTTAGTACTTAGCAACAACAAAATAGGTCTAGCACTCATCACTTTCATATATGTCAAATCTATACCCACACATCTAAGAAGCACAAAGAAAAGTGGATCTATCTAATTATATCATAGAAAATCACATAGCATAATCATATCAAGCACAACACATGGAAAGAAACCTACACATTAGGTCGAAGCATTGAGCACAACACACAGAGTTACCATGGTTCACCCCCACCCTAGGGCTACGTTCACAAAGTCTTGTTCTTATTTATTAGCTTTGGTCAATCAGGTTAAAACACAAAGCTCACACTTGTACTCCACATAGCATAGGAGATCTGCGTGCACATCGCCAGATCCTCCTTCCCCGAGTAGATCTAGCACAGAGTCTTTTTACAATCCCTGCACTTAGCACTTACAACACTTGCACTCAACTATCGGTCACACAATATACACAAAGCCTTTACTAGCACTTAGCTTATCTTCTCTCCCTCTTACATTTCTTAGCTACTTATTTATATTTTACAAAGTAGGCCGACATCCCTTTCCCATTACATTAACCCAAAACCCTAAAAGGGTCGTAAAAGTGCGTCGATATCCCACGATCTCTGCTTTGCTTGGTGCTCCATCTTTGACAGGCTATCGAAGTCTAAAAACGGTTAAATATGACCAAGTGTTTGTCAAAACTTGGTCAAAGGACAACACCATTGAAGATGAGGGTCAATGTAATAGAGTAAGAAACTGAACCATCAATTGGTGTGTTGCAAGCAAAGAGTATAACTATACAAATATTACTTTTGTTTGATACAAGAGTAGAACTATACAAATATTAGTTTTGTTCAAGCCAAGATTAGAACTATACAAATACTAGTTTTGTTCAATCCAAGTTGAAGAATAAGTTAGTTATGGCAATAAGAATAAGATAAGAACAACATTCTCCATTGACCTTGTGTAAACCATTCCATTTGGTGTTTGTTGCACTAAGTGTAAAGAACAATGTTGGAGAATTATAAGATGTAAGTTAGGTATGAGCTATTTGTTACCTCTTTATTACCTTTTATTTTAATTGTATCCATATTTTGTATTGATCAAATGAGGAATTAAGACAAAATTGATGTCATTAGAAACAAACTCAATCCTAAGGACAACTAAAGAGATAAAAAAACACATGGTTTTTAATCTAGAAGTCAAGCATGCAAGAAAACCTTCTCACAAAGAAGCGCTAGTTGGTTATGGAATCCAACATTGCAGAATCTATGCGTGAAGGGGATGAGTTTCGACGGGTGGGAAAGTTAAGTTGACAACCTACTTAATCAACTAACTCCCCGATGCAAGTTACCTCACCGAGTAGTGGGAAAACATCCAAGGAGTCCGAGTGAGTCTAGCCAACATCGATCCCAGGTACAACACCACCTTCCCTATGTTGTCACCTTGTGTAGGAAGTCTAAAAGATTATGGCCTCTATGGTACCACCTACTATACCAAAGTAGAGGGGGGAAAATCGACACCAAGACCAACAAAGAAGGGTTTATTACTCGGAGGGCCCCAATGCGACCTCATGATTGACCCTTGTGTTAGAAGGGCTTCCCAAAGTCAGTGATATAGAAATTGGATTTAACTCCCTAACTCAAGGCATTATGTTTGTTTAGCAGCTTTGGAAAGTTATTCTCACAATCCTATTCAAAAGCTCTACACCTAAGCTAAGATGGGTTTGAAGAGCCCTAGAAAAAGTTTCTAGATAAATTTTAATTAACATTTGATTTTAGGTTGTTGTTACTCAAAGGAGTGGTCGTGAAATTGATGGTGTTTTGACTCGACTCTTTAAACTGTGCAAGATGAAAATGAAATGCATTAAATTCAACTTCGATGAAAACTAGTTGTGGGAAGGAGAAAGAGGTTTCCAATTCCGTATTTTTGCTCATATGGAATCCTTACTAATCTCGAGCGTATGCAAAGGCTTCATGAATATTGTAAAGACATTGTGATAAAAAAAATTGTACATGTAGCGAAGTGTTGAAGAATCAACATTCAATAC
Source organism: Picea abies (assembly GCA_900067695.1). Taxonomy (NCBI): domain Eukaryota; kingdom Viridiplantae; phylum Streptophyta; class Pinopsida; order Pinales; family Pinaceae; genus Picea; species Picea abies. The sequence continues at coordinate 7,813 of CBVK0101945337.1, forward strand.
TAAACACATTTCCTCAAAGAATACTTCATATAATGTAAATATTTTTCTAAATTGACGTTGAAGGTTGATAGGATTAATAGGATAATTATGATTTGCTTTAGTGTGTATATTTTGAAGGACTATTTGATGAAGAGAAAGAAAGACAACTATTTATGAGACCCCCTTCTTTGTCTGGCTTGGCCATGTCTGGCTTGGCTGTGACCTTAAATTTAGATTATTATTATTATTATTATATATATGACTTGTTTTCAAACATATAAGAAAATATTCAAATTTGTTGAATCCCCTCTTTATACATCATATGTTGTCATATTGTAAAGTTTAAGTATGGATAAAGAGACTTCCGTAGCCAAAAGGATTAATGGTGGAGTCCATGTGTATTCTTTGTAAGGATTACATACAGGTGAATATCGTGAGAGAGGAAGCTACTAGACAAGTGAAACTCACAGAGGGTTTTCAATTTTCCACTCTAATGGTTTTCATTATTGGTCAAAGGGGGTGGTATATCCCCCCACCAAAGTATAATTATATCCAAAGCATGTGGTATGTTTATCCCTTTGAAAAAGTGGGACCATCATGGCCATGTAAGTGAGTTGGACAATTCCACCTCAATTTTGAGAGTCTATATTAAGTAATAAAAAAACTTTACTACTTTCTTTATAACTAAAACCTCTTACAAATGGACATGGATCATTAACAAAAAGACTAAAGCAAGGTAGTTGGAAAGGCACTGATTACCCCTTATTTTGTATAGAGGTACTACTAGTGAATTTCTTCACTACTCCTTGTGATTTTTATGAGCCTTGGATAGTTGGGGAACTTATTTGTTTTCATGGATTATGACGAGCTAGAGGGTTTTAAGAAATTTTTATGGAACATATGACGTTTTATGGTTCCTCTTAAGCATTTGGCTTCATCCTAATTTTTGGGCATATTTATAGTTCCCAAGGCAATTCAAATTTCGTAAGGAATTATCATGTATCCCAAGGCAGTTCAAGGGTGGTCAAAATAGTTTAGAGTTGTTCTTCATGTACCAAGAATTCTCATTCCATGTCATGTCCTAGATTTCAAATCACTCATTTAAAGGCTTGTGTCAAATGACTTCATGGGACATCCACCTTGGAGGTTGCATTGTGGAACTATTTGTCACATGTGTACTTATCTAAGTCTCCCATGACTTGAGGAGAAAGTTGGCATGATTTGAGGAGGGTTGTTACACCTTGAAAACCTCATCCATGAAACTTTTGGAGCTGATTTTAAGGGTTCATCCACTCTTGAGGGGTCTTACTGATGATTTATGGAGTTTTTTCACCTTGGAGATCTATGTGTCCACCTTGGAAGATACCTAAAAGACTTTACTTGCATACTTTGAGGAGTTTGTTGAGGATCTACCCCTTTGGAGGCCTTTGGATGCTAGATGGATTCACCTTCTTCCTTCCTTAAGGGAGATGTTACACTCTCTTGGGGCATTTTCACTTGGATCTTTGTACATGTGGTTTGACCACCTCATTTTTATTGTATTTTTTGACTAGGTAGTTGGAGGAAGTAANNNGAAGTAATATTTTATCCCTCCCTAGGCTAGATATAAGGATCTCACATGAGACATTGCTATAGGCTATATATAAGGATATCACATGAGACATTGCTATTTTATTGTAAATGAAGTTGAGAGAGTCTTCCAGTTGCTATTTGAGAGTCTTCCAACAATTTTAAGAGGGGAAAGAAAGGATTTTCATCAATATAAAAGAATATTTTGTGGAGTGGGGGTTGATTTCCATTTATGGTTTTCAGATTCCCAGGTATGACTTAAATTTCCAACATGTAATTAGTTTATGTTTATAGGATCTATGCAAGAGTTTGTTGTGTGCATAATGTGTCTCTTGTTGCTGATTTTTCCCTAGAGATTGAACGATTTTCTAGGTCCAATTATTTTTACAAGTATTCTTTAGTTTTGATTTGAGTTTATTTTTTTCCCCCAGGTTTGATAAATCACCCCACTGACATGCAAAAGGCCTCAGATCCATTTCATAAGTATGCCAAAACTCACAAGGGGTCAAATTGCCTATGGATGAATTGTGAGCTTTGTGGAAAGGAGATGAATGGATGGATTAGCCATTTGAAATACCACCTTGCAAAATTCCCCAGCCATGAGTTTGTAGTCTGTAGACAATCATCAACCCTAGAAATCCAATGAAGATCTCCTCAAAATATTAATGAAATGAACAAGAAGGAAGACAAAGAAGATATGCAGATTGAACTTGATGCTGGATCAATAGCATGAAATGCAAGAAATGCTAAACTTGACATTGCTATATAAGGATCTCACATGAGACATTGCTATTTTAAAATTGTTGGATAATGCTTAGGGTACTCACCATTCTTTCTGTCATCATGTGTGCCCTCATGTGCTACCCTTTCTCCTCACAGAATCTCCCTCGTGTTCCCTTGTGTGCTCCCCTTTCTCCTCACAGACTCGCCCTCATGTTCCCTCGCGTGCTCCTTCTCTCCTCGCAGAATACCCTTTCTCCTCTCCTCACAGACTAACCTCTCTCCTCTCAGAGGTCGCGTGCACACTCTGTATATATATATATATATTATAGTGGGTCTAATGGTTAAGAACATTTGTTTTCTCCTAAGAGGTCACAAGTTCAAATCTAGAGGGGGGTAGGGTATGTATACCTCTGGCATAGACTTTACGAATCAAATCACTGGGCGGAGGGGATCCATTGTCCCACACATAAGGGGGTCTCATACAACAATTTGGTTTTTATCTTATTATTAGAGCTAAATTTGAACAAGGATTTCCTTTATCTTGTTGATATTGACATCCTTTTGTATGAGATGGTCAATGACAATGGTTAGTGAGACCTAGAAGGTAGATTGAAAACATTATGGGTTAACACCCAAATTTATGTTGTTACCACTTATTAGTAATAGGTTTGTGTGCAAAGTGACCAAACACTCTTATAATAATCAGAGAAGGTTAGCGAATGCTAAGTTATTGTGTGGAGGAGCCATCTATCTATCTCACCGAGAGTCGTTTATCAATCTGTTGCATGGAGAAGCCATTTGTCAAACTATGATTCTTTGTGCGTAGAGGAGGTTGCATCTTCAAGCTACTAAAGAGTTTTGAAGGGGGCACACTGCATTGAAGGATCATTGTTACTGTTAAGGTGCTAAAGAATTTGATGTTTGCCAGAATTTCATGAGAGAGAAAGTCTCCTTTGCGGATTTGATTATTGAATCACTGCCACTATTTTCAAGGAATTTCTTGAAAATTATCACATATTCTGACTGCCAAAGCTTAAGGGAGGGTGCATATCGTTGTTTCTACCACCAATAGACCCTGAAAATTGCTGTCAAGAATCATTCGTTGTCTTCTCTGGTGGTCACATTCTAGCCATATTGCAGAAGATTTTTTGTACCATATCGCATGAGATTCACTGTCAGGAAGGAGGAATAGGAGCATGTCGTGATCTGTTGTGATCTAAAATTTAGCCAACAATTGGTTCTGTTATCACTCCAGGATTCTTTCTAGGTTGTTATTGAAAGATCTTGGTAACTTAATCAATAAATTAATCAAGAACTTGTATAAAATGTAACTCTTAATTCCAACCCCTTAACTTTATTACACCCATCACCCCTAACACTTAACCTTTATAATCTAGAATTAATATAAAACTTAACCATTGAGCATTATAACCTCTAAAGCCCCTATAACCTAATTACATATATAGCCTTAAGTTTCATGGTTATCACCTTAATTTATCCTACAAATAACTCATATAAATTGTAACTCTTAATTCCTAACTCCAGTAAATTATAACCTCTAACGCCTCACCAATATAACGCGTTAACCTTAACACATATTCACTATAACCCCTAAAACATAACCATATAAATCCTTACACCTAATCCTCATATTATAACCCCAATAACACTAATCCACTAAGAAATAGGACTTATAACTCTTAACCCTTAAAACCCCTTACCCCTATAACACATGTTACCATAAAACCTAACCTACCACCCTTAAACCCTCACACTTATGTCACCAAGAAAATGTATGAATTAAGATTATGTCACTTTTGCTACTTGAATAGTTGAGGTTTAGTAGGAAACTCTTTTGAGAATGTTGTTTTCTTGATACCTAGGTGAAAGTCCTTGATAGATTTTCTATATGGAAACTTAGCTCCAAGGAAATCACTCTTTCAAGGGAGGGATTGTAAGCCCCACATTTTGACTTAGCATTTACTATTGTGATAGTTATGGTAATTTTTGAGCTAACACTATCTAGATACATTCCTAACTTTTTGCTTGATATATCGATGTTCATGTGATGTGTCCCACATGGTTATCTTATGCTCACTTATGATTAGGATGTGTCACACATGGTTATCTTATGATCACTTATGATTTGGATGTGTTCCACATGGTTATGTTATGCTCACTTATGACTAGGATGTGTCAAACACTGTAAGATCTCTACCCCATAGCCTTATAAAATGCAAGTTAAAATAGAGGATAGATAAATGTTATCATGTACAATTTAATCATCAGTATATAACCATTTAATACTCAGCAGAAATTAAATTTATTAATAGCATGAAAATAAAGTACATAACAACCACATAACACAACATATTCAATAGCTTAATGATAACCACCTAAAATCATGAAAATACATACCTCTGTCTGATGTTGTTTCTCCAATCTCCATCTGTCCTCGTTGTTGCTATGCCCAAACTTTGCCCAAAACTGAATCTTTCCTCCCTGTCAGCTAGGAACATAGCCTATCTAGCTCCCTAGCTCCAAGATTCTGTGAGGATTCCTGGCCCCCAAGCCCAAAACTCTCAGCAACTGATGCACCCCTATAACAGTCCACCCAAAATCCAAACCAGAAAAATACAAACTAGAAAACACAATCCCTAATCTCAGAAAAAGCTTCCTTTCCCCAAAGTTTCAAAAAGTCCCTCTCCTTGAATGTCTCTGCCCCCTCATATTCTCCTCCCATTCACCACCTCCTACCTTCCTTTAATGCCACCCACCTTATCCCTCCATTTAATACCTTATCCATCCATTCAATACCCTATCTCTCCATTCAATACTTTATCCCTGCATACGTAAAGTTTTCTAATAATAAATTAAAAGTTATTAATCCTTTAATTCGTTACCCAAACATTAAATGTGTTAATCAATTAATTAATTAATTAATTAATCAACATATATTAAACAATAGTTAATTAATATTATTAATAAATACTCATTATTTAACTAATACACATTAGAACAATTAATTATTTAATTGACTATACTTGATAAACCTTAAGAAACTATTTAACTAGGGTTGTTACAGACACAGTTATCTTATGCTCACTTTTTTTTTTTTAACAGGAATGGTTATGGGGTGTTTATATTCATCTTGGCCTGAATGCCGAAAATCTGATTACATTGGTGATTTCTTTGTTCTGTTGCATCTCGCTGCTAAGAATGAGAGTGCAGCTGAGGCTTTCCGATTTCCTCCTTGATAAGGAGCACAAATACTTGATTTCAGTGATTTTCCCCCACTTGGAGATACAGACAAATTTGTTTAAGAGTAAACAGTAAAAGATGGCAACAAACTTCTTAAGGAATGGGTTTCCATGATTCTTCTTCGTCTTTCAGCTTGACCCCGACAGAGAGAAGGGAAGCTTTGTTGGCTTCGATGTCTGCCTCTTTGTTATGAATTCTCAATACATGATAGTACCTCAACTTCTGAAAGTAGTTTCCCAAGCCTTTGATTATGAGAATTAGCCTTGATAGTTTAAGATCCGGAGCTGGGGAGTTGGAAACCATTGCGTTTATGATGATTTGGGAGTCACCTATAACATTGGATTCTTTTATGTTTAAGTCTTTGAGGATCTTGAGACCTTGGAAGAGGGCCAAAGCCTCAGCTTGAATGCTGGAAGAATAACCGAGTCCCCAGGCATAAGAATGGATTTTATCCCCAAAAGGAGTTACAACAACACCTCCTGCACCAGCTTTGCCCGGATTGCCCTTTGTTGCTCCATCAAAAAAGATGGAATGTCTTGCTTGCATTTTGAGCCAATCTTGAAAGTCGGTTTCAGTTTTTATTATTTGCCACTCTTTAATAGTAGGGGATTTTCTGACTGTTGGGGTGAATCTAATATCTAGAGTTGATCCCCATGCAATGTCCTGTTGACCGAGATTGGAGTCATCCTTTATGTCAATCAGGCATTCCTTTAGTTGGTCTTTAATCTTGATTTCTAAGGCCTTGGGATTCTTCTTTGCATTCCTGAAGACTCTTCTGTTGCGTTCTAGCCATATCTGCCAACAAATGACCTTTGGGAGGACTGCCCATGCCACTTTGACTATCTGATTCTTTGTGGGGGGACTGGGATATCTGGTTTCCCATTTCGAGAAGAGTTCAACAGTGGAGCGAGGAAGCACGAAATTTGGATCATCATCTTGGACAAAGAAAGACCAAATCTGCTTGGAGAAACTGCATTCTAGAATTAGATGGACTGTTGTCTCGGTATTGTCGTTGCACAGTTGGCAGATGGAGGGACCGTAGAAGCCTTTCTTCTGCAAATAATCATAAGTTAGGATTTTCCCATGGCAGAGGAGCCAGGCGAAAAAGTCGATTTTGGGCCATGAAGAAAAACGCCAGGCCCCTTGCCATGGAGCTGGGTCGGGGGGGGCGTATGGCCTCTCGTTCAGCTTAGTGTATCCCAGAGCGACGACATAACCTCTGGCATTTGGCCCCCAACCTTTCTGGTCTTTTTTCCTCATGTGCGTGGGCGCCAGACTGTGAAGAAGCTCGAGCAGCATGGTCCATTCGGTGGTCAAATGATCCGACACTTCAATGGGCTTCCATCCTGCCCAATCAAAGTTGTTCCAACAAGAAATATCCCACAGCGATTGCAGTCCCTTTATGTCCATCCAACAATCTAATGGAGGCTCTCTCTTCTATTGGGGCCTTATTCATGATTTTGTCTGACCATATGTTGATTTGTTTCCCATTCCCTGGGATCCAGTAGGAGTGCGCAGTGATTAGAGGGGCATCTTTGGCATACAGCTTGAGAAATGTCGAGTTGGGCATTTGAGTCACCTGTTCTAGACATCTGGATCGAGGTCCTCTGAAATATTTTTTCCAGAGAGCCAATTGGGCCCAGCCCGGCTTGGGCGCAATGATCTTCCAAATAATTTTTTCCGCCATTGCCACATTCTGCTGGCAGAGATTTTTGAAGTTTAGACCACCCACGCACACCGGCTTGGAGATGGTTTCCCAACTGACAAGGGGGATCTTGTTTTCGTTATGTTTTCCTCCCTTCCAAAAGAACCTCTGAATGTACTCTTCCATTTTTTTTAAGATGGTCACTGGAGCGAGAAGTCCGGCGAATTGAAATAAAGGGAGACTGGTGAGAACAGACTTGATTAAGACAGATTTGCCAGCGGAGTTAAGCCAAGAGTAACCCCAGGCTTGAATCTTGGACTTGAATTTTTCCAACCGAGGGAGCCATTATTTTCTTGCCGGTCTCTTGAAAGTTACAGGGAGGCCCAAGTATTTAAAGGAGGCCCAAGAAGAAGAGGTTGCAAACCCCAAACATCTAGAGATGTCAGAAAGCACTCTAGGCGTGGTATTCCAGCTGTAGATGTGGCATTTTCTCTTGTTGATGACGTTGCCTGAGGCCTCACTGAATTCATCCAAAACCGCTTTGAATTTGTAGGCAGAGGAGAGAGAGCCAGTGCCCAAAAGGAGAGTGTCATCCGCAAACAAGGCATGATTAATGTTTTTGACCCCTCTGGCAATACACAGTCCATTTATGTCTTGGTCTTGCATTTTTTTGTCTAACAGGAAACTAAGGACAGAAGCTTGGATGACAAAGAGCAAAGGGGAAAGAGGACACCCCTGCCTAAGTCCTCTCGAAGCCTTGAAAAACTCAGTGGCTCTTCCATTTACCAGCGGAGCAATCCATGGCTCCGAGATACATGCCCTAATCCATTTGATGAAATTTTCTCCAAAACCAAATTTGCTCATAACATTTAAAAGAAAGCTATGATTTACTCTATCAAAAGCATTTGCTAAGTCTAGTTTAATCACCATACCTTGCTCTTTTCGGTGAAGACTTGAGTGAATTGCCTCTTTTACAAGCATGTAATTGTCCACGATCTACCTACCTTGGATGAAACCTCCTTGATTTTCAGGGATTATTTTAGGGAGAATGAACTTCAGCCTGTTTGCAATCACTTTAGTGATTATTTTATATCCAATGTTGCAAAGGGAGATTGGATGGAATCTGTTGAAGTTGCTGGCGCCTTTTTCCGTGGGTAAGAGGGCTATAAAAGAAGAATTTGTGTTGCCGCCTATTCTCTGAGTGTTTTGAGACTTTTGTACCATTTTGAGTAGGTCCTTTTCAACAATCTTCCAACAAGCTTGGAGAAATCTGGCTGAGAATCCATCCGGCCTGGGGGCCTTATCAGGATCCATATCAAACAAAGCCTTTTTTACTTCATCTTTAGTGACTTTGGTCTCCAGCTTCTCCTTTAGACGCTGAGAGAGAACAAGGGGTATAATGTCTATCAGATCTAGATATTGGTTTGGGTCTTTGTCCTCTCTATACAAGTCTTGAAAGTGTGAGAAGACTGCTTTCTTTATGTTGTCAAAGTCATTGTGAGTATCGTTATCCACTTTAATCTCTGAAATGGTGTTGAAACATTTCCTTACCTGGGCTTGTTTATGGAAAAAAGCAGTGTTCCTATCCCCTGCTTTGAGCCAAAGATTGCGAGACTTTAATCTCCAATGCTCTTCTTCAGCTAGGCATGCCTTGTGATAGCTCTGTTGGAGCTGAGCTTCTTGGTCTATTAGCTCCTTTGTGATGGAAGAATTCTCCATACAGGCTTGATGAAAGACCAAGGCGGCTTTAATGGATTTCCTTTCTGTGGCCGGGTTGGGCAGGGTTTTAGCCCAACTCTTTAGAACTCCTTTTAACCTTCTAAGTTTTTCCTCCGATCTATAGAAGGGCGAGCCATTGACTGGCTTATTCCAACAATCCTTGACAGTTTGCATAAAGTCTGGCTCCTTGACCCATAGAGGGATAAATCTAAAGGGGATGGGGCCCAAGTCATGGTGAGCTAGAAGTTCTAGCTTTATGGGCTTATGGTCCGAAACACTACTTGCAAGGATATGCATTCTGGGCTCTAAACCTAGCAGCAAAAAGGAGCTTTGAATAAAAAATCTATCTAGCCTAACAACAATATGTCCAGGGCCCATTCTTTTATTAGACCAAGAGTACTTACCAGATGAGGGTTTGGTATCCAGTAGGTCCCAGTCCTGCATAATGTCCTCCACCCATTCCCTTGCCAGATCTCGTACTACGCTGCCTCCGCTTTTTTCAGATGGGTGGAGAGTAAGGTTGAGGTCTCCCGCAATAATTATATTTTCCAGTTGTGTTAGCTTTGCTTGGTGCCGTATAGAGTCCCAATAGTCTTTTTTTCCCCCGACACTGAATGGAGAGTAGACATTGAAAAGACAAAAGGTTTCCTTAGTGTCCAAATTCATCATTTTCAGTAACAACCAATGAGTGTTCCAAACCTCCAATAGAACTGTAAATTTGTTATCATTCCAAAGAGTGTTGATCCCTCCTAAGGCCCCCCGGGAAGGGATGGCTCTTGCTTCACTTTTCATCCAAAGTTTCTTTCTTTCCTGAAGGAAGGCTATGTCTTCCAACTTTGTCTCCTGGACGAGAAGTATGTCTGGGGTTTCTGTTTTGATTAAACTTTTGATGGCTTCTTCCTTTACTTTGGACCCCATACCTCTACAATTCTAGGAGATAACCTTCATTATTTTTGTTTTTGGAGGGCTCCCTTGGAGCCTTGGGTTTGGTTTTTCAGTATCTTAGTCTTTGGGGCTAACAGCTTTTCCAGCGTTGGCTGGCTGCCCTGTAGTTTTTCTTTGTGGGTCTCCTGCTCCCTTTTTTCCCTGTCAGTTTTTCGGCCCCTTAGAGATCTCCTCACCGAGGTTTGGGACTCACCTATTTCTCCTTCCTCTTTTGATTCGTCTGTTTCCTGTTCTTCTCCCTCAACTTCTATAGCCTTGCCTTGAGGATCCCTAGCACTTGTTCCTTTGTTTGTGGCTGAGGACGTACCTTTACTGGAAGGAGCTTCTTTTTGGGTTTCGGTCTCCATGATAGCTTCTGTCTCCTCTTGGACCCTGACCTCCTGTGTGTTCTCTAGTTGTGAGATTAGAGAGCCAAACTTATTTCCTGGACCAGTATTGAGAGGAGTCTACTAGGAAATGACCTGATTGGATCCCTTGCCATTAGGGCCTCCCAACTTCTGACTCTTGGGGTTGTATTTGGATTTCTTGACCTGGTTCCATCCATCCTCCTATCCCTGCATGGCCTCTTTGTTGGTCGAGCATCCTCTGGCGAAATGACCATAAACATGGCATTTTCGGCATTTGAAGGGTAGCTGCTCATAGTCCAGTTTCTGTAGATGCGTCCAGCTTCCAACCTGTAAAGTGATGGCCTATGGAAGGCCCACCTCTAGATATACTTCTACACATATCCTGGCACATTCAAAATGATCCTTGGTATTTTCTCGGTCTATAAATTTTCCCAGAGCATTTCCAATGTGTCTCAGGGAGTCCCCATTCCAACAGTGAACCGGGAGATTTGGGAGTCTGACCCACACCGAGATGGATTTAAGCACATCTACTGCCAGATCGAAGTCCGGAGTCCATTTGTTCAAGTACAGGCCCTGAGGTCCCATGAAGTAGGGGCCATTTTGGAAAATCAGGTCTTTGTCATCCTTTGAAGTGAACTCGAAGAGGAAGTATCATCTTCCCAGAAAGTAAGAAGTGACGCTTTCTTTGATCAACGGCGCCCAGTTTCTGTTGACCCAACTTTCGGTGGATTTTGGGGACGGCCATAGCCCCGTGAACTTGCTAATGAGAGCCCGATCGGCCAGCAACAGAGCAACCTGAATAGGGGCTTCTAGAGGGAGGGAGATCACAGGGATATCATCCAGCTTTTTCACAAATTTCGAAGCTTCCAAGTTTCTCTTCTGTGGGAGTCCATCCAGGATCCTATTGAAGGCCTCAGCAGGCAAAGTCGACATAGGAGGCATAGGGGACGCCTGTGGGGTGCCCAGTCCCTCCATGGACGCAAATCCTGGGCTTGGGCCTGTCCGGTAGAGCTCATACCCTGCTAACTTGAGTGAAGCAGTTGGCCTACCTTTTTAGCTCAAAGTAGCATGCATGCAACTTATGCATGCAACGAATCTCACTTAGAGAAGGCACAGACTAGAAACTCCACACCCACTCCATGTTCCACAGGAAGCGATCCTCTTCACCACACACTGGCAAAAGAACCGCCTCCACAACGAGCTTGCTACTCCACAGAAACACAAGATGAGCACGCACCTCTTAACTGGAAATCGTCCTTCCTAAAAGCGTGGAGACCAACTGCCATTCGGCTCCTCTCCAGTGGCCTCTCCAGTTCGATCCCTCTCCAGTGACTATGACCTCTCTAGATCGAGTTCTCTCCAGTGCACGGCGGCCTCTGATCAGCTCTTCATGGGACTCCTCTCCAGATCGAGTTCTCTCCAGTGCACGGCGTCCTCTGATCATCTCTTCACGGTAACTAGACGGATTCGCGCCCTAGAGGAGAGTAGCCTGTGAAAAATTGCGTCCGGGAAAGAAGCGTAAGGCCAGGTGATAGAGGTTCACACCCTACTAGAGGAGGGGCCTGCGAACCTCTACCCTGCTCGCACCTGCACTCTCGGCCTCTCTCATCGAAATTTTATCTTATGTGCATAGAATATTACTAAATATCAATGAACCTCGTTATCTTATGCTCACTTATTATTAGAATTTGTTGTACATTAATTATATCACACACAATTCTGATCATTGAGTTCATTGTGTTATTTGGCATATTTCCATTGATTACATGTTAGCATTAATTTTAATAAGTTTGGATGAATGTTGGATATTTACTACTTCGATAGTTGCACTAAAATTCATCAGTTGTAGAGAGAAACCCAAACACTATTATACACACATGTGACTACTAAAAATATTGCAAGTGTTGAAGTGTTATTCATTTATTCAGTTCTTGAGATCTTCATTGACATTTGTTAGACGTGAGGAGAAACTCTAATGGTTAATTATTGGTTGTTGGAGATGATGCACTCTTCCAAAAATGGGATATGTTTCTCAATACCTTTGTCTGTGACCTTAGGATATCCTTGGGTATGATATTAAACATTTTTAGAGTTTGTAGCCCCAAGGGGCCAGCCATGTTACATTGGGAGTTTCTATCATGAGACCTAACCTTAACTATCTCTAACCTATTTAAGGAAGGTGATAGATTCCATTTAGGATTGATCTTTTGAGGGGTTGGCCCCTTTGTGTGAAAGGGAGTAATTGTGTTATATTATTGTTAGGATTTTCATTGTGTGGAATTTTTCCTCGAGATTAGTGATCCTTGGAATGGGAGAGAGAGAGAGACTCCATTTCCATTGGTGGGTAGATAGAGCTTGGATAGACCAAATCCTATGGGATGTCTTCATCCTATTCATGATTGGTGTGGGATCACCATAAGCCTACAAGTGGTGTGTACACCATAGTTGAGGGATAGTATCTTTCCCTTGTCACATTGAAACCCTATGGAGAAGAGTTAATTGTTCCACTAGAGGTTTCATCCCCCAATAGGAGGTCCATGTCTTACACTTATGTTTTTCGACATTGGTCTAGTTTTTGTTGAGGCTTATGAGGAACTATGTATTTTTTGGTCTTGATCTTGATATCCTAGTTCCAAGGGGTTTTTCAATACCACTAGTCATACATTAGTTGGGAGGAAAATCACATGCAAGTGTATATTCCTAAACCACTAGATATATTATCTATAGAAGGCCTAAATTGCACTAGGGGGTGGACTTCTCAAGGTGATTAAATACAATTCAGTGCACTAATTTATTTCTTTTGTTTTTATTAAGGTTATAATATATATCTAACATTTTTTCATTATTATCATTTGAAAAGATAATTGTGGTTAAATAGTGTGTTTCTTTCAAGAATAAATAATTTTGGAATTTCATCATAATTGTAACAACCCTCCTAGTTAAGGCCAACTACTCTGACAACAGGTGAAATTTTTTTTTTTGTTTTAACCGTGTGTGCGTGCGTGTAGAAGAAACAACCCCCCGATCCTACATCACCACTCGAACCAACAAGATGCAAGTAAGACGAACAATATCAAGATGACCCGACAGATCATAGTGACAACAAGAAATAAATGCCCCTGGACATAAGGCGTGCAACTAACAACAGTAAGCAGAAAAAGACACCAGGGGTTACGTACAGTACTGTCACAGAATTAAGGAATCCAACAGTAGAGTCGCAGTAGTGGAACTGTGCCTTTAAACAGCCTGAGACTACTGATATGGCTCAGAGTGTGTCGCAAGAGTGGAACTATGCCTTTAAACAGCCTGAGACTCTTGATACGGCATTGGATTCCTTCCACCGAATTTACACACAGGCATAAATACTAAGCCACAAGAGGTGTCTATATCTCGCCCGACCCGAAAATACTACGCAATACAATACCACCAAGTACTACAAAATCAGGGACCATCATGACCTCTATGGGAGACGCAAGTCAGGAGGACTCTAATAACGACCCACTCCTATTGTGACCCGAAGACATCAATCCGGATCAAATTCTCCATTAATTATTATTAATCTATGGAGACCTTGCTTCAATATAACGAATAAAAACCTAGTAGTCTTAGACATCATCCCTAACAGTTCAATTAAGCAACATTGACATTGCGACTCACCCATCATCATTGACCTTGCAAATTATAACGACCCTTATTATTGAAATCAACAAGTAATATCATGGCAATTAAACAAGTATTTAGATTGCGAATCAACCTTCATCAATCCCCTGGAAATTTAAACAACCTTATCATTGCAATTTAACAAGTAATATCTTGGAAATTAACAACTGTTAAAATTGCGAATCAACCATCATCAATTCCTTGGCAATTTAATACAACCTTATTATGGCAAATTAACAAGTAATTATCATGGCAATTGAACAAATATTAATTTTCAAACATCATCATTGCCCTCGCAAATTAAACAACCTTATAAATGCAATTTAACGAATAATACCAAGGCAATAAAACAATTAATAATATTGCCATTTGAACAAGCCTTACCATTGTCGTTAAGCAAATATTAAAATTGCGGCTTTTACCTATATTAATATTACTATTTAACGATTATTATCATTGCATCCAATTTAACAATATAACATTGCCGACATCAAGTGTACTTCTTGCAAATTAACAAATTAACAAATACAATAATAAGGACATCCAATACCCTAAATGAGAAACAACTAAAGAAATAAGCCCCCTTTTTTAAAATGAATAATGAACGAATAAAGCCCGACTCCAAGACAATGAAGAACCAATCTTACTTTACATAATTAAGGGCATAGCCCGTCTAATCCACCATTATCATTATCTTGCATTTAAACCCTAATAATATTTAAACAAATCCACCATTATCATTATATTGCATTTAAACCCTAATAACATTAAATAATCCACCATTATCATTATATTGCAATTAAACCCTAATAATCATTAAATAAATCCACCATTATCATTATATTGCATTCAAACCCTAATAACATTGAATAAATCCACCATTATCATTATATTGCGATTAAACCCTAATAATCATTAAATAAATCCACCATTATCATTATATTGCGTTTAAACCCTAATAACATTGAATAAATCCACCATTATCATTATATTGCAATTAAACCCCAACAACATTAAATAAATCCACCATTATCATTATATTGCATTAAAACAAGAATAGCATTAATTCAACAAGGTTAAGAGGGTTGCTTGTGCACCAACCCGATACAACATTTTTTAAAAACAATCATAGCATTTAATCAACGGGGTAACCTGACTGCTTACGCCTCATCATGATATTGTATTTTTAACAATAAAAGCATAAAACAAAACGTGGCCACTTAATGCATCAACAGTATTGCATTTCAACCTATACATCATCATTATATTGCATTAAAATAATAATGGCATTAATTCAGACAAGTAGCATGGCTGCTTACGCGTCAACTTGATATTCCGTAATAAATGATAAAAATGAGGTTATCATTAAAATCAACATTAAAACTTAGACTCTAGGGTTCTCAAGATCTTTGGACAGCGCGCAGGTCAGAGCTGCATAAGGGAAGGGAAACACATGTGCCACCGTCTGCTACAGGCGTGTTTTTCAAGGGGGCGAGTTCTGTCAGTCGACAGGCTCTAAACTCAGTAGTTAATCGAATGTCATACTTGCCTAAGGTGTTCGGGCAACCTCCAGTATTGAAAGAAAATAAGAACTCCCTTTCGATACACATAAGAAGAACTTCCTTTGGGTCTACTTTCCTGTTCGTTTTTTACTGTTAGTTGTGATGTAATAATTTTTGTTTAATGCATACTGACGTCAGATCAATATTTCTTTTTATACTTTGTTAATTAAGGCATGTAGTGCATGGACCGACTCAGCATTATTGTCTTTTGACTGAAAACACACAGAGAAAAACAACCTAAACCTGCCACAACGCTGGGAATAAGGAAAAATAATACACAGACGTTTAAAAGTTTACACAGGTAGCCTTAATCATAGGTTGTCATGACCGAGGAAATCATTCAGGCAGTTCACGCATCCAATCTACTGAACGCTGGTAGGTGAGATCGGAAGA
>CBVK0101945339.1:0-11211 GCA_900067695.1 Picea abies
AATTAGGCATTTCCACAGTGTGTATTATTCTTAGTCTGTAACATCATTCTAAAAATAAGTTTTGTGGGGGAGGAAACCAATCAATTTTCTCATGAGAAATATCCTTTTGGGAGCCTGAACAAATGCTTGTAGAAACATCACCAGGGTGACCAAAATAATGTGTAACAACAACCAGATAATTGGGCATAGAAATATTAGCCTAGAAGATGCTAAGAAAATTCCGCAGGGAGGAAGTCCCAGCTGGATTTGTTGCAGTTGTAGCTCAGTGTGCGGAAGGAACCTCAATGAGTTGGGCACTATACTTATTGAACTTGTTCCTAGAAGACTGCAAGGATGCACAGGACCTAGGCACAGAGTTCCACTACTCATGGTTGATTACATTAATAGCCTTCATGGGATGGAGGGAACCAAGGATGACCATGTGGAAAGAAAGTGCGCAGAAAGTAAAGTGACAGCTGGAAGGAAACACAAAACGCACGCATGCAAGAAAGCGTGCACAAGGAAAAGCAACAGCTAGAAGGAATAACAATGTGCGCGCATGAGGGGAATACCTAATGTCATTAAGGTTAGGGTTTTGGTAACATATTGTAATGGCCAAAGAGCCAAAGATGTATAAATACCGATACTAAGGTATTGTGGAGAGTTCAGTTATTGTTATGATTTTGGGAAGGATTTTGTAGTAGTTCTGAGTGAATTAGTATTTGGGGTTACATTTTACTGTATGAAATATTTTTGTAAGATGTTGAGCTAGAGGAGTGAAGAGAAGGTATTTATTGAGGATTAGATTGCAGGCTGAGGAGCCTAGTGCGACCTAGTTCACCTCATATAGATCTTACCCATTTGAGGAGAATTGTAAGCACATGGTGTTGTAGATGCAGAGCTATCATAATAAAAGAGCCAAGAGCCAAATCTTTATGGACGTAGCCTAGAAGGGGTTGAACCACGGTAATATCTATGTAATGTGATGAATGCATGCTTATGTTTATTCCCTTTTCCATTAGCTATTTATTATGCGTAGTGAATGAATGAGTTATTACATTGGTTAAAGAATATGGTTGCACTATTAAGGGAATACGCTGCTAAAGTTATTGTATAGTCGTGAATAACAGTGGGTTGTAGTTACAAGTTATAGTATATGGTCCATAATACATATCACATCTCTCACACTCAATCCTAGGTTGCAAACACATGAGTCTTACAACCACCCATTAAAGCTATCTCAGGTGAGACTCCACAGTGCATTCTGTGTGTTGTGTTTCCTTTTAGTTTACCAGGAGGGCTGATAGTTTTAGAGGCTTTGATGGAAACCCCTAAGACATGAACCCTGGGTAAATAAATCAAACAGTATAGTAGAATTAGTAACCAAAACATAATTGTGGACATAAATTTGCAGACTGTCTCTTAAAGAACTGTAAGCCAGATTTAAATCACAGAGTTGAAAATGTCAAGGTTTGGAAAAAGAAAGAATATGACAAGTGTGGATTAATGTTGTCAGCTCAAAGACAAAAGAACCACTAGTATATTGACAACGAGTGTTCCAATCATATGAAAGGTGACAAAATTAAGTTCCTATCACTCAAATAAAGTAAATTAGGAAATGTGACTTTTGGAAATGATGCTCCAGGAAAGATCAAAGGTAAAGGTCTAGTAAGATTAAGTAATGGAAGAGGCAAAGCTCAAGATGTATTATTTGTTGATGGATTAAAGAATAATCTTCTTAGTGTCAGTTAGGTGTGTGACAAAGGATGTGAAGTCACTTTCACTACCAAAGATTGTAAAATAAAAATAGTGAACACAGGAGAGTTGATTGCAAAAGGGGTTAGAACTGAAAAAAAATGTATATGTTCTGAAGGGAGATAAGGAGGAATGTCATTCAAGAAAATTTGATGAAAGTTGGTTATGGAACAGAAGTCTTGGACACCTGAATTTTGATCGTATTGTCAAATTGAATAATGAAGGTGTTGTGAAATATCTTCCAATCTAGGCCTCATAAATCTGTATCTAAATCCTATCAAATGGAGAAGCTGACTCGTTCTTAATTCAAATCAAAGAGTTTCACATCTTCAGAGAAACCGCTTCAAATTATTCATATGGATCTATGTGGACCATTGAGAAAGGAAGGAACTAGAGGAGAACGTTATTTTATGTTGGTCATTGATGATTTCTCCAGAATTATATGGGTTTCCTTTCTAAGAGAAAATCTGATGTATTTGAGAAGTTCAAAATGTTTAAGGCGTTAGATAAGAATCAGGTGGAGAAGAGACACCCATACAAGAAGAGTCAAGACAACAATCAACATCAAAACCTTCCTCCATAATTACTCAAAAGAATAATCCCGTAAATCAGATAATTGGTGAGAAAGACAAAGGTGTACAAACTAGGAGAAGGATAATCAAATATGCCGGGCAATCACATATAGCCTTCATATCCATGGTGGAACCTAAGAACTTTAATGAAGCAAGTAAAGATGTAAATTGGTTAAAATCAATGAATAAGGAACTGGATCCGATTGAAAAGAATTATTCAAAATAGACGATAATGACTTGCTCATTGTGTTTATCTATGTAGATGACATCATCTTCGATAGTAATAATTATTCATTGGTACAATGGTTTTCTTCTGCCATGCAGTTTGAATTTGAAATGTATATGATAGGGGAACTGTCATTTTTTCTTGGTCTTCAAATTACTCAGAGGTATGAAGGAATATTTCTTTCTCAAGAGAAATATCTAAGAGAAATGTTGAAAAGGTTTCAAATGGAATATTCTACACTTGTGAGCACACATATGGTCACTGGATACAAGTTAAGCAAGGATGATGACTCACCTGATATTGATCAGAGTTCATATAGGTTTATGATAGGTAGTCTGTTGTACAACATAACATCTCATCCATACATAATGCATGTTGTTGGAATGGTTGAAAGGCATCAGTATGCACCTAAACAAAGTCATTTGATGGATGTGAAAAGAATATTCAGATACTTGAAAGGAACAATGAACTATGGCCTATGGTATCCTAGGAATCAAAATTTTCAATTATCAGTACATTCAGATGTTGATTGGGATAACTGCATGGATGAAAGTAAAAGCACGAGTGGAGGCATATTATTCTTAGGATATTCTCTTGTAGCATTGTTGAGTAAGAAGCAAGGTTCCATTTCCTTATTGACTACAAAAACTAAATACATTGCAGCTACCACTTGTTGTACCCAGGTATTGTGGATGATTCAAACACTTGCAGACTTGGAGATCAGATTGTTGATATCTTCACTAAACCGCTTGCAAAATATCAGTTTGAGTATCTACACCAGAAGTTGGGTGTGACCCTGTTATCAAGTTAAAATATTCTATCTGATCAGGGGGAGAGTGCTCATGGTATATCTAACCAAGGGGGGAGTGCTTATTGTATCTTTGATCAAGGGGAGAACAACATCACTCTCAGTTTTATTTGACATTGATGTCAAAGGGGGAGAAAAAGGTGTAGTTTGGATGCTACAGTTGGAGGGATAAGCAAAATAGTGCAACCTTTCATGGTTTCCATCAATGCCAAAGGGGGAGATTGTTGGCATGTTTACAGGAAGAGTGTGATTTTCATTGATGGCAAGAACAACAATGACGATGGAAATCTAGAAAGCAACAATGACACCAAAAGAAGTCCTCTTCTATGAAGACAGAGCTCAGGAGGAAAAGAAAAGATGAGACCTTTCAATCGGTTTCATAGGAGAAGGCTCATAGGTTGAAACCTTTGAATACTTATAAATCTTCTAATTTAGAAGAAATTGTAAGCTTGGGAGGAGGAGTGACAATGGTCATCAGATTGAGCACTATGAAGAATATGGACCATTGGATCAGAGTCCAGACAGAAGGAATGAGCACGTAGAGGAGGAGAACAAATACCAGGTGTTAGATTTGAGCGCGTGGACCAACCGTCATTGGATCCAAAGGTAAGTGCATGGGATTTAAAAATTTTAGAGTGCATAAGAGAATGTTGAATTTACAAAGTCCAAAGATGCAAAGGAATCTTGGCCATCCATTTAGGCAGGACACATGGTGAGAGATCAACGTTGCGTTGATTCGTAAATCAAGATATCAAAGATAGGAGAAGCAAAAACTTGCAAAGTTCGAGTTCACAAAAGTGATCATAGTCATGGGTCATTGATCTGATGCAAAAGGACTATCGTGGGTCATTGATCCGATGCAAGTGCAAGTTTGGGAATCAGAATAAGGGAGGTGAGCCAACTTTTGACATCGCGAAGTGCATAGTCATGAAACGTGAAGACGAGATCTTGACTGTTGGATCACAGAGAGATCTAGACTATTGATCTAACGCAAGCGCAAGTTTTGGAATTGAAAGAAGAAAGGTGAATCAAATTTCTACATCACGAAGCACATAGTCACGAAATGCGAAGAGGATATCTCAACCATTGGATCACAGAGAGATTTGGACCATTGATATGGCAAGTGTGGATTCGGGATTTCGAACATCAGAGAAAGTAGGAGAGCTAACTCATGATTTCATGAAGGTGATCACAGTCAGTGATCGAGGAAGGTCATAGATCATTGATCTGACACGATGAAGTTCGGAGTTCAGGAGTTCGGACCTCGAAGAAAGGAAGTTCTCTAACTTTTGACATCATGAGTCACAAAGTCTTGAAGTATGAAGAAGAGATTTGGACCATCGGATCACTGAGGGTATTGGACCGTTGATCCGACATGATGTACTTCAGAGTTTCGAGAGTTGGTATATTAGAGGTGACTGGCAGAATAATATCCAATGTGAAAAGTAGCAAAAATCCCTTTTGAATAGGTTTCTGATCACAATTCATGGTCATGTGAAAGGAAGGGGCTTAGCCAGAAAGGATAGTGCCCACTTTGTAGTTTTCTCAGAAAGGGAAAAGGAGCCAAAGGGATGAGTGCACAAAGGTTCTCTCTATAACTGCCAGAACAGAGTGATGGTATCTGCCAAAGAATTCAAAGAGCTTTAGGATGATCGCTAGAGGAGATGAAGAGTCTTGAGATAACTGCCAGTAGAATGAAGACTCATCACAGAGACAATTAACAGATGGAAAAGTGTCAAAGACTGTAACTGTAACAGAGAGGATAAGCTCAAATGTGACAGAGAAGACGAAGGGTCGCACTGACAGAGAAGGAAAATAATCTTAGGATAAGCCACTAATGGCGAACATACTCAGTATAACCGCCAAAGAAGATGAAGAGTTGTATGGAATATCTCATAGAGGACTTGGCATGATAAAAACACGTAGAACATAGAAGAGTGAGGCCCTTTTCCTGATAGTTTTACATGCGAGTAGAAGGAGGTTGTGCAGAGGACCAGAAGAGTATGTAAGAGGTGAAACACATAGAATGAAGTGAGGGCACAAAGCATGAAATGTAGCATAAAATATGAACAAAGAGGCAATGGTGCACAGGAGGAGAAAGAGCTCAACATAGAAGCAAAAATATGCATAATTCATAGAGGATAGAAGATGAAGAAGGTATTGAGCTGTAACATATCAAATCAGATGCAGAGCAGAGTAGTATAGAAGAACAGTGATGAGACTAGTAAGCCATTTGAAAAATATTGTATCACTGTAATAAATTTCTGTAACAAATTTTTATATCTCAGGGTGGTAGGGAGGTTCTAGGGAGGACTATTTTCCTCAGAGTTTCAAGTGGGTGCTTGAACACAGGGAGTTGTACCTTCCATCTAGTTGCAGCCAGAAAAACTAGGGTGTTAGGGTGGTGCAAGGAAGAACCATTGTTCTCTGTTATACAGGTTGGTGCCTGTGTGACTGGAAGTTGGTACTTCC
Organism: Picea abies; assembly: GCA_900067695.1. Classification (NCBI taxonomy): domain Eukaryota; kingdom Viridiplantae; phylum Streptophyta; class Pinopsida; order Pinales; family Pinaceae; genus Picea; species Picea abies. The sequence continues at coordinate 5,813 of CBVK0101945339.1, forward strand.
ATCTAGTTGGTGCTGGAACACTCAGGGAGTTGGTGATTTCTTCTAGTGGGTGCTAGAGAAACTAGAGAGTTGGTGCTCTCAACAAGTTGTAGCTTGCTATCTGAGGTTGTAGCCTCATATTTGAGTTGGTGCTCAAATATTGTGATGTACATGAAAGTTGGATCTTGATTGACATCCTAAGAAGAAGAGGTTTTGTCCCTTTATAGGTTTCCTCATGAAAATCAGTCTCTCTGTGTATTATGTGTGATTGATCAAATATTGTATATCTATGCATGTTAAGTTATCAACAACACATTAAATAATAATCTTGAAAGATTCATGAAAATAACAAGAAAAGTTTCAAGATTATATATATAATTGATTCACCCTCGCCCTTCAGTTATTTTTCCAACACACGTCTCATCCTTCTTCTGCACTAGTACAATCAATCTTCTGCAAGTGGAGGAGTTGGGTCTGATGTGACCCTTTTGAAGAAGCTCTTGGATATGATGCATGATTTCATCATTTTCCATCAGCGAGTGACAATAGACTGGTCCATTAGGTACAGGTGCACCGGAGGTCATATCAATTGGATGCTTGACTTGGCAGTGCATTGGTACCCCGATGAGTGAGGAGAAGACATCTTCGTATTCTTCCACGATCCTTTCCACTTGCTTCTGCTGCAAAGAGAGGATTTTTGTAGAGGCCATGGATGTGGTGGAAACCTTCTTCTTACTATAAGAACAGATCACAAAGAAGATGAAATTCTCAGTCCGTTAAATGAATTTATTGCATTTCTTAGCAGATATTAAAGAAATAGTGGTAGGAGGCACTACCTGTGGTATCATGTACAATTTTCTACCCAAATTAATAATAACACTGTGGGGTATAGACTCATACACAACATGATGCTTCCACAAATATAGTTGTCCTAAAAGAACATCACAAAATTCAAGGGGAGAAATATCACACAATACCTCATCCTTGAAAGGATTTATGCCGAAGCAGATGACATTGTTGGTTGACATGAAGATATCTTCCTTGGTGAAGGCATCCGATGGTGTAGGTTTGTGGGTGCGGTGTCATTGGCAAGTCCAGTTGCTTGATAACCTATGCTAAAATCAGGTTTGTGTAACTGCCATTATCGATAATGAAATGAAGTGGATCTCCCTTTACCCACATCTGTGAGTGAAAGAGGCATTCCCCCTCCTCTAGTTCTTCTAGTTTGCTTGGCCGGAATTTGGTGGTAGTAATGGTGGAACAGGGTTCAACATCAATAATCTGCATCTCTCCTTCAAGATTTGATTCAAAATCAAAATCAACCTCTGACATGATATCATTTATCTCGACCACGAGTGACTTCTTGGAGCGACATTCTTCAATGTTGTGTCAAGGGATTTTATGGTACTCACACAATTTTTTTGTGTTCTTCTTCATCTTCTCATTTCCCTTCTTGTGTTGTGGCTTCTGGGAGTGGACATATTCACTCTGTGTTTTGTTTTGTTGGTTGGGGCCACCTTTGCTCTGCTTTGGCTATGAGGAGTTTTCATATCCAAACTCTCGCCTCTTCTACTTAAATTTCTTCTCAATATTGACAACGTATCTATAAGTCGTACCCAATGAGGTGATGTCTAGAAAATCCATTTATGTTTGAATGTATCTATCAAAATAGCCACGATATTTGAGCACCAGATGTTGCTCAAAGTCTTTGATACCAAAGTTGGTGTGCATGGTATGGAAAATATTGGTGAAATATGGTACTGTCTAGTCCCTTTCTTGATGTACGGTGGTCCATTTGTTGTACTGGTCCTTGTAGCTTCCAACAGGGTAGTATTTTTCTTTAATGGCATCCTAGAAGGAATCCCATGTAGGGGAAACCACAATTATTGCATATTCCTCTACGACCCTTTTCTCAAAGTAAGTATTCCACCAATCCTTAACATGGGGGATGACCTTGAGGAGTGCAAAAGTAATATTTTCCCTATAGGAAAAATTGTGTACCAAAAAATATTCTTCGAGAAGATTCAACCATTTATCTACATCATTCGCATATATCAGTCCTTCGAAAAATGGAATATCAAAATTTACCTGTACCTTGAAGGGGGTTGCATGGTCACTTCATGGAGATGCTTCTCCTGTTGGCATTCATCGAAGGATCTGCCCAAAGTTGTCCATCATTTCATTCCTTTGTTGTACGAGGGCTTCCTCGAGAAACATTTTAATAGGATCTCCTGCTCCATCATATTTTTTTTCATCTATTGTGGGTTTTTGTCGGGCTTGACGCGGTTGATATTTCAACGGATCGATTGGTTCAAGTCCCAACTTCTTGTACCCGGATCTTGTCAAGGACATGCAAAAAGAAAAATAAATGAAGAGTAGACCGCTCTGATACCACTGATCTGGATTCATGAGTAGAATGAACTAATTAACAGACTTAATATAATAAACATATAGATATAAAGAACACATAGATATCCAGTGACCAATATCCTCTATTGAATAAATGAAATAGGTTGAAACTGTTAAACTACAAAAATGAAACACTTGCTCAAATGGTGGTAGTTATCTCTGAGAAGAGATGTGGCTGCTATGCATATCCGTATGAGCAGAATTATTACAATGAGGCTCCAAAAGCCTTTTTATATTATTCATGAATTTTGAAACCCTAGACAACCAAAAACCTAACCCTACGAGGTGAAACGCCAAAAGTCATGTGGGCCCCTATGGGTAAGTTGGTACCTCAACTTTCTGGGGTCATAAGTTTTGCATACGACCTTAGTTTTAGGCACGTGATAGCCCATTGGAAAGGTATTTTAGAGAGCTACACATTACATCATAAAAATATAACTATGTCTATAGTTTGATGGTGTCAAGTCAAAAACACATTGTTTAGGGATCCAAAACAGCCTTGGAAGTACAACAAGATGCGTTGACATGAAAACATACAAAATAAGCTAGCTGGATTAGGTGATAGGCCACTAGTATCCACCTAGAAGATGTGTAGGGATTCAAACATCCTCATAAGTGTAGAACCCATAATTACAAATAAGTACAGAAGAATGTGTTGAACTAAAAATGGACAAGAGGAGCCAATTGGAATAGGTGGATAGCCACCAATATCCACATGGACCACTAAACCCAGAATGGTCTGTTATAAGCACAAATATTCTACCCAAGAGGTAATGCCTCCACAATTTTAAAGAATTCACTATGACAACCAATTCTAGATCATGGGTCACATAATTGATTTCATGTTCATTCAATTTTCTAGATTCATAGAAATTACATGCTCTTCTTCCATAAGGACTCCTTTGAGTCCTTCCTTTTAGGCATTTGTACACACAAGGAAGTCCTTGTTTGGATATGAAATATTCAACAGATGTGCATTGGTCATGCAGACCCCCTCTCACTCCTAGAGCCTATGTGACCTCCCATTCTAAGGATCGTTCATTTTGAGAGTTGAATCAGCTCACAGGCTCTTTCTTAGCCTTCAAATTCACTACATAAGCCTTAAAACTTCTTCCCAAATGAAAAATATGCCTTTTGGGGGTCCTTGAGAACTAGCAAAGCCTACGCGGGAACCGTGGGAAAAAACTGTGGGCTAATCCTCAAGTCTCTGAAGAATTTGATACTTCAGAGCTATCAATATTCGGGAGTCTCAAAAGAATAGCACTTCAATTCTCTCGACCACCGAAGTGACGGAGCATTGAACCAAATTAGGGATCAACAAATTGCAGCATCTACACAAATATATAGTGGGGATCGATTTCAGGAATATGTGCTTTGGAAACTCTACCCATTCCAACACAGTGTGCTCCTAGAGAGCCAAAATCTAAAGTAGATCGGATGAATCTTGCTCTCCTACCAAGTCAACGGCTCACACCCTACTTCATGATTTCAGGCTTCGACAGTTTTTGAAGTGCCACTCCATAGTTATGTCGGAATGCCATACTGAAGAACACACATAGAAAGAAATCAAGGGTTCATGCCTTCTCGTCGACCAATGGCCACGATTCACTCTAATATTTTGGACTTCGAGAGTTTTAGATATCTAACACTTGCAATCCTTCGGAGCGTCGGAGTAGCGAACTTGTGAAGCACCCAAATCGATGGTCCCTATGCATCGATAGATGGATGGCCCATATTTTCTCCAAGCTTCAGGAGTTTGAGAATTCTCACAACATGACCCCTTATATCTCCCAAGTGTCAAAATTCCAAAGGACCTCTCCTTCCTCCATGTGTCCTATCCTAGATCAACGACTAGGATGCGTTTTTGTCTTCGAGACTCCAGTAACTCTTACACAAAAACACTCCACTTCTCAAATAGCCTGGAGTGCTAGATCTCCAGGTTTCATGATTTGGTGACGCATGTCCTCTGTGATGGACGACCTAGATGAAATCTTGCCTTCGGTTATCCTAATTCCCCCACACTCCATATCTCCCGAATAAGTGAATTTTGAAGGACTTCAAAGTTAACCCTTGCGAAACTTCTCTAGATCTGATGACTGTCAGATCTCCTGTGAATTCTTGAATGGATATCAACCGTAGATATTCAATATTCAATGACTCCTCCTTTGATATTGATGCACGACACTGTCAAAAATGTGAAGTCTTAATAACTTACATGGTTAAACCCAATGATCTGAAAATAGAAGGCTGACTTGTTATTCTATGCAAGCACCCTCTACTTCATTAAAATAAACTTTACAGGACCTTTCTTCATGTGTTAAAATATGCAAGATAAAATTATGTGTTAAGTTCATGCTTCTTCCTTTAAATGTTCATCTGTGAGAAATTGTTCTTTTAAATGGTTAAATATGTTCTTTAAATGAAAACACAGCAACATAACTTGCAGAAAATAAACCATCAAACTCACAACAAGAACAACATGATAAAGGAGTTCACCTCCCTCCGGGCTACATCTCCTTGAGCCTCCATCAATGGACTTGGCTCTCTGGGATTAATTATTCAAAAGTTCTTTTACAATATTCTTCTCAACTCCAATGTAAAAAAATATTGTATCATTGAGATCAGAACACATAAAAACCCCAAAAAAGACTAATAGAACTCTGAAAACGGATCATGGCTCATCCGGGCATGACCTCTTCTACATGTGGCCATAAGCTTCCCTGAGCTTCTCTTTGGAAAAAACACCTGTAAAAGTCCTCAAAAGCCTCTGAAACCTGTCCCAATGTGTTCAAAGCATAAAAATTAGCCAAAAATGATTATTCAATCACAGAAAACAAACATAGGCTCACCAAACCATGTCCTCGATCAATGAGGGCTTCAAGCTCCCTGGAGCTTGCTGAAACTTAAATGGATAAAATCCTGCAAAATAAGTCTTCAAATGGCCTTGATAATAGTTCCAATGGATTCAGGACATCCACAAACCCCTAGCTGGGCTTTTACGGCACCTCAAT
>CBVK0101945343.1:0-14878 GCA_900067695.1 Picea abies
ATCCATTTTTAAGGGTTATTGGGCATTTTTAGAGCCTAAATTCACGGAGGAAGTTGGAGGGGGAAAACTAACTTCCCCACTATTTAACCAAGGCCATTTTGAGGCCAAGGGGTCAGCTTTTTGGACAGATTTTTGACGGTTTTGGAGAGCAGAGATGCCGAGGCAAAGCCAAGTCAAAGCCAGTTTGAGGCAGGGAAGTTGTTGAGGAGGAGATGCTGTCGGACGATTTCTGAGAGCTTCGGACATCCGTTTCAGGTGCCGTATTTTGTGAAAGATTCTAGAGATCTGGGCAAACATGACCAGATCAGTCTGGAAGCCAGTTGACATTGTAATGATGTACCATTAATCTTTTGAACAGAAATAAAGAAGCCTCCCCCACAAAGAAAAGGCCCGGAGACATAGGCAAAGTTGTGCCGAACTCCGTTATCAACCTGTGCATTATGGTTTGTTGTTTTTCATTGCATTACAGATCTGCAAATATGTTAATGGCTATATAATTCATTCTCTTTTCTCGTTCTTTCGTTAAGTTTTCCAATGGTTAATCAATACATGCAAATAAAAACTCAACCATAAGTCATTCGAAAAATCCTGACGGATAATTTTTGCCTATGGTTTTTTTATTTCCGGTTAAGGAATCAGGGTTGTGGACTAATTTAGGTCATTGGGTTAGGGTTTTGGGTGCCGCTGGCTCCTATATGTATATTGTATTGTAAAAAATGTAACACACATGAATGAATATAGAATATGTTGGTTTTCCCGGTTTGGGTTTCCAGGGGAAAAATATCAGTGTAATGTTTGTATTTGTCATTGTATCTTTTTTGTTCTTTTACTGAATATCTGTTTGCAGTAGATATTGTACAAGGTTAAAATCTATATTTTGTATCAGAGATTTGTTAGCTTTAGGGGGATGCCTTTGTGGTCAAGGGTTTGGCTGGGGACTGTGATAAGCCTTGTTACAGTGGGAGATCCATGGTATTGATTTAAAGAAATGGCAAGAAATTCGAAGATGGAGATCAAGAAGTTTAATGGGAAAAGTTTTGAGCTGTGGAAGCTCAAGATGGAAGATCTGTTGGTGGAAAAAGATCAGTGGATCGCTATAGATCTAGGTACTGCACCTACAAGAACTTCAACATATGACTGAAAAAATTTGGATCGGGAGGCAAAAAGCACAATCCGACCGTGTCTCTCCGATTCAGTATTAATGAATGTGTCAGAGGAAGATACAACTAAGGATTTATGGGAAAAGTTGGGGAATTTGTATTAGTCTAAGTCCATGGTAAATAAACTATTCCTGAGAAAGAAGCTGTGTAACCTGAGGATGAGAGATGGAGACTTGCTGGCAGAGGATTTGAACGCCTTCAATATTGTGGTAAGTCAGTTAGTATCTGTTGAGATTAAAATTTCATATGAAGATAATTGTATTAGTTTTTTGTGTTCTTTACTAGACTCCTGGGATAGTCTGGTTGTGGCCATAGGTAGTAATACAACTGCCTTGAAGTTTGATGAAGTGGTCTCATCCTTGTTGTCAGAGGAGATGAGATGAAAGAATATGTAAGGACAGAGCACAAACACATTATTTGCAAGAGGACATTTCCAAGAAAGGAATAGATCTAATTTCTCAAGTGGGAGATCTAAGTCTAAGGGTAGATCTAAATCTCCCAGAAATTTTGTAAGGGTATGCTGGAGATGTGGAAAAGAAGGGCACTATAAGAAGCAGTGTAGATCTAAGGTTGAGAAAAAGAAGGGATCTGAAAAATCTCATTCTACAGAAGAAAAGACCTCCAAGGAAGAAGGAGGGGATGTGTACTTGGATTCTTCAAGCACACATGAAGATCATGAGGCATGGTTGGTTGACTTTGGGGCATCCTTTCATATGAATCCCCACAAGGAGTGGTTCTGCGAATATGAAAGGTATGATGGAGGTAATGTTTTCTTAGGTGATGATTCGACAACCAGAATCATAAGATGAGAAAAATTCAAGTTGAGGAACATAGATGGAAGGATTAGAACACTGCTTGGTGTTCTGCACATCCTAGGTTTGGCCAAAAATTTGATTTCTGTAAGAAAAATGGACAATGCAGGGGTAAAAACAATATTTGAAAAGGAAACCCGTAGGATGGTTCGAGGAGCAATGGTGTTGCTGAAAGGAGTTCGGTTTGGAACTCTGTATAAGATGGAAGGAAGCACTATTAGTGATGGGTGTAATAGTTCCATTGTTCTTGATATTGGAGTTGAAGAAGAAAAAAATCCAATAGTCTCTGGACAAAAGGTTATGCTGTGGCATCAAAGACTGGGGCATATCGAAGAGAAGGGTCTTCGACTACTACACGGTAAAGGTATGGTTGAAGGTATGTATAAATTCTCTTTGGATTTTGATTTTAGTGAACATTGTCTATATGGGAAGCAAAATCGGGTAAGATTCCCCTCTTATACAAAGATGGCAGAAAGGATCTTACAGCTAGTTCACAGTGATGTTTTTGGACCTTTGTTGGTCCCATCATTGGGAAAATCTATGTACTATGTCTCATTTATAGATGACTTCTTGATGAATACTTGGATATATTTCCTCAGGAATAAATCCGAAGTCTTTGACAGGTTTAAAGAGTTTAAGGCTTTTGTTGAGAATCAAACAAAGAAAAGAATTAAGGTGCTAAGGACAGATAACGACAGAGAGTTTTGCAGGAATAAATTTGAAGAATTCTGTAAGAAGTGCGGTATAGAAAGACATAAGACTACTCCATATACACCTCAACAAAATGGAGTTGCAGAAAGGATGAACATGACGCTGATGAAAAAATCAAGGTGCATGCTTAGTGGTGCCAGACTAGGGCAAGAATTCTAGGCAGAGGCAGTGGGGACTGCATGTTACGTGGTCAACAAATCACCCTCATCAGCGTTGGATGACAAGACTCCACAAGAGGTATGGACAGGTAAGAAACCTTCTCTCACACATCTCAAGGTATTTGGCTATGATGCATATGTTCATGTTCCAAAGGAAAACAAGAGTAAGCTAGATAAGAAGGCCGAAAAGTGTATCTTTATTGGATACAAAGATGGTCTCAAAGGTTATAAGATTTGGAACCCAGAAACTGAGAAGGTAGTGTATAGCCGAGATGTGGTATTTAGAGAAATGAATGATGTTTTTAAACAAGAAGTCCTACCAAGTAAGGAAGAACCATAGAAAATAGAGTTTGATTTAAAAGATGATGAGTCAGACTCTACAGGATAACAAGAATAAGAAGAAGAAGATCTTCATACTCTAGTATTGAGGAGATCGGTTTGAGAAAGAAGGCTACCGAAAAGGTATACTCCATCTGATTTTCATTCAAATTTTGCTTTGTATATTACTGATGATGATCCTAGAACTGTCAGGGAGGCAGTGGATTCAGAGGATGCAAATCTCTAGAAAAGGGCCATGAATGAAGAAATTACATCTTTCGATAAGAATGAGGCTTGGGATCTAGTGGAGTTGCCAACTGGAAGAAATCCCATTGGAAACAAATGGGTATTTAAAAAAAAGTTGAATGCAGAAGGAAAAGTGGAGAAATACAAAGCTCGGTTAGTAGCAAAGGGTTATTCCCAGGTTCATGGAATTGATTTTGGTGAGATTTTTTCTCCTGTTGCCAAGTTAACCTCCATAAGATTTCTGTTATTTATTGCTATTGCATTTGACTTTGAAATAGAACAAATGGATGTGAAGACAGCATTCCTACATGGGGATCTGGAAGAAGAAATCTATATGAAGCAACCAAAAGGTTATGACATGAAGGGAAAGAAGGAGCTAGTATGCAAGATGAAAATTTCCTTGTATGGTTTAAAACAATCACCAAGGATGTGGTATAAAAAATTTGATACTTATATGTTGGGACTTGGATTCACAAGAAGCAAAGAGGATCACTGTGTGTATTTTAAATTAATTGGTGATCATTTGATTTATTTGGTCTTGTATGTGGATGGCATGTTGCTGATAGGAAACAACAAGGAGATTATCCAAGATGTGAAAACTTAGTTATCCTCTAAATTTGACATGAAAGATCTCGGTGCTTCAAATTTCATTTTGGGCATGGAAATTAAAAGAGATCGGAAAAGGAGGAAACTTTGGTTAAATCAGAGAAAATATGTCGAGACAATATTGTAGAGGTTTAATATGCAGGAATGTAAACTGGTCAAGGTTCCTATTCTGGTTGGTGTAAAGTCTACGGATCAGTGTCCCAAGACACATGAATAGGAGGAGGACATGTCTTGTGTTCCATATGGGAGTGCAATTGATAGTTTGATGTATGCAATGGTTTATACTAGACCAGACATTGCACATGCAGTGGGGGTTTTGAGAAGGTATATGTCAAAACCAAGCAAGGAACATTGGGCAATAGTAAAAAGGGGTTTCAGGTATTTGCGTGGAACTGCTAGCTATGGATTGTGCTATGAAGGAAGACTGGGATTGGACATAGTGGTGGATATACAATGCTTTGTGGATGCATACTGGGTTGGAGATCTGGATCGTAGGAGATCTACAAGTGGGTATGTGTTTAACCTGTTTGGAGGAGCAATAAATTGGATAAGCAAAAGACAAGCCGTAGTGGCACTTTCAACTACAAAAGCTGAATACATGGCAGCCACTCATGCAAGTAAGAAAGCAATATGGTTACAAAGATTGTGTTCAAGTATTGGGTTGGTACAACAAGCTGTAAGGATAGATTGTGACAGTCAGAGTGCAATTTTTATGGTGAATAACCCAACACATCATTCAAAGACAAAGCATATTGATATTCAATATCACTTTGTGAGAGACATGGTTGAAGAAAATAAAATATTTCTCATGAAGGTGGACACTTTGAAGAATGTTGCAGATTCATTAAAAAAATCTGTGAACACTGATAAGTTCTCTTGGTGTAGAGGATACATGGGCATTTCTTCTCTAGATGGTTGACGTGCCTTGGGAAACATGTCACGTGCCTCAGGAAATGTGTCACATATTTAGGTGGTTTTTCGGCACATGGTTTTTGTCGATGGTTTTTCTATTTCCGGTTAAGGAATTAGGGTTGTGGACTAATCCAGGTGATTGGGTTAGGGTTTTGGATGCTGTTGGCTCCTATATGTATATTGTATTGTAAACAATGTAACACACATGAATGAATATAAAATATGTTGGTTTTCCTGATTTGGGTTTCTAGGGGAAAAATATTTGTGTAATGTTTTTATTTATCATTGTATATTTTCTGTTCTTTTACTGAATATCTGTTTGCAGTAGATATTGTACAAGGTTAAAATCTACAAACTCTATGTTTATATTCTGCATTACTATTCTGCAATTGTTCCTTGATCTGAGTATGAAGCCTCTGCATTTCTGCAGTGAAGTCTTCTGCTCCAGCGCTTATGAATTTACTCTGCTACAAATATCTCAATTCTGATACTCCTCTTGGCTTCATTCCATACACTATCTAGAATGGACTCTTTCCCGTACTTCTATTCACTTAGTCATTGTATGCAAACTCTACTTGTGATAGAATTTGATCCCACCTACTGTGATGTTCAATGACCAAACTCCTCAGCAAATCTCCTAAACTCTGATTTACCACCTTAGTATGTCCATCCGTTTGAGGGTGATATGTTGAACTAAAAGAAAGTTCTGTCCCCATCTTCTTCCATAATTTTCTCCATAAATGACCAACGAATTTAGTGTATCTATCCGAGAAAATACTCTTGGGAAACCCATGAAGTCTTACAACTTCCTTGAAAAACAAATTTGCAATGTGTGTTGCATCACTAGTCTTCTGGCATGGGATAAAGTGTGCCATATTTGAGAATCTATCAACCAAAACAAATATGGAATCAATTCCCCTTTGGGTTCTTGGCAATCCCAACACAAAATCCATGCTTATTGCATCCCAAGGCCTGTTTGGAATAGACAATGGTTGATACAATTCGGTGTTTTGTTTCTTTCCTTTTGCACACTGGAAAATTTTACATTTGTTTAGAAAATTTTTCACCTCTACTCTCATACCTAGCCAATAGTATGAACTGTTCAACTATGCAAATGTCTTTTCATGGTTGAAATGTCCTGCTAGACCTCCACTATGTTTTTCCTTCAACATATTTTCTCTCATTGAACACTTTGGTATGCACAACTGGAAACCTTTAAAAAAAAATCCATCTTGAATCATATACTCTGTCCACTAACTTCTGTCTCTAATCACATGATTTTCACATGCTTCATATACTTCTTTAAAATCTGGATCATCACAATACATCTCCTTAAGGTGTTCAAGCCCTAAGGTTTTCACTTGAAATTCCTGTAGAATCAGACATCTCCTACTCAATGCATCAACAACTTTGTTAGCATTACTAGAAATATGTTTAATGACAAAAGTGAAATTTTGCATAAACTCTATCCACTTAGCATGTCTTTGATTTAACTTCTCCTGTCTGGTTATGAATAGTAAATCTTGATTATCGCTATACAAAATTTTTTCTTTTAGAACAATGTAGTGTCTCCATTTCTTCAAGGCTTGAATTATCACATAAAATTCCTTATCATAGATGGAGTATTTCTTCTTAGTGTCATTCAAATTCTCATTGAAATATGCAACATGCCTATTATCTTGGCTCAAAAATGCTCCAATTGCAACTCCAATAGCATCACACCTTACTTGTAATGTCTTCCCAAAATTTGGGCAAGACCATAATTGGTTGTTCTAATATCTTCTCCTTCAATATCTTGAAACTTTTGTTAGCCTCTTCTATCCACTTAAAAGACTTGTGTCTCTTCTTCACTGTATCCAATATTGGTGCACAAATTCTGTTGAAATTTCTAATGAACTTCCTATAGAAACCTGCTAATCCATGGAAGCTTCTCACCTCAAATATGGTTCTTGGCGATGGCTATTGTTTGATTGCTCTCACCTTTTCTGGATTCATGTTCAATTCATTTGAAGAGATCACAAAACCCAAATAAACGAGTTATGTCTTCATAAAAGAGGACTTCTTCAGATTTATCAACAACTTCTCCTACTGCAATATTCTCATCACTAATGTCAAATGTCTCAAATGCTCTTATTCAGTTTTACTAAAGACCAATATATCATCCATATATACAATCACAAAATTACCTATGAAATATTTCAATACCTCATTCATCAATCTCATAAAAGTACTTGGGGAATTTTTCAAGCCAAATGACATAACAAGCCACTCATACAACCATTCATTTGTCTTGAAGGATGATTTCCATTCATCACCTTATCTCATCCTTATCTGGTGATATCCACTTTTTGAATTTGCCTCTAAAAAACAATTTTCTCCACTTAAACAATCCATTAAGTCATCCATCCTTGGAAATTGAAATCTGTACCTGATGGTGATATTTTTTATGGTTCTTGAGTCTATACACATTATCCATCCTCCATCCTTCTTAGGAATCAACACAGTTGGTACTGCACATGGACTCAAGCTTTCTCTGACCAATAATTTGTCTAATAAATCTTGGACTTGTCTCCTTACCTCCTCATTCTCTTGAGGTGTCAATCTGTATGATGCTTTGTTCGATAGACTTGCTCCTAGTATTATATCAATGTGATGGCTGATACTTCTGATGGGTGGCAATGAATTTGGCAACTCATCCACTACTATATTGATGAAATTCTCCAGAAGCTCCTGAACTTCCTTAGGAAAATCATCCATAGAAGTACTTGTAAGGAAAACTCTAGGTTTCCTCACCACAACAAACTAAATCTCCTATTCCTTCTTAACTTCATTCAAGAGTTCCTTCTTGCTCATGAGAGGTATACTTGTGATGGCTTCTTCCATTACTTTATTTTCTTCTATTGGCAACAACATGTGTGTCCTACCATTATTCTCCAAAGTATAAGTATTTTTTCTCCCATCATGAATGACATTCCTGTGAAACTACCATGGTATCACCAACAAAACATGACATACATCCATAGGAATCACATCACATATAATATCATCTCTATATCCTCCTATTTTAAAATCAACAAGACATTATTTAGTGATCATTACCTGGTGACATTTTTACAACCATGAGACTTTATATGGCTTCATATGTTCAGTTGTCTCCATCTCCAATTTCTCCACCATATCCGTGGATACTAAGTTATCAGTGCTCCCACTATCAATTATCACCTTTTATACTCTATCTTTAGTCTTGCAAGAAGTTCTGAACAAACTATTCCTATGCACTGTCTTTTCAACCTTTGGCTATGGTTTCAAGAGAACCTTCTTCAACATCAGGGATCTTCCATCTTTTGCACCTTTTGCTTCAACATTCAGCTTCCGTGCTTTCGAATTGTGAGCTTCACCTCCTTCTTTCTTTTTCTCGGGAAATTCCCAAGACATGTGTCCTTTGTTTCCACATGCATAACACCTTACCTCTTCTCCTCTGCCTCTTCCTCTCCCTCTAGGAAAATAATTTCTTCCACAACTCTGTCTCCCTTGGGAACTTCCTCCTCTTTCTCAGTGACTATGTGATTTTTCAGTCTCACCCTTGGGCTTCTGTGCCTTGTCTTGGGAAATTCCCTTACCTCTGTTTAGACTTATTCCTCTGCCTCGCTGGCTCTATTTCCTGGCCAACTTCTCTATTACCTTCAGTGCCATCTGATAACCATCCTCCACTGTCCTCACTTCCATCATGTTGATTTCATCCTTGATATCATATCTCAGGCCATTTATATACCTGACAACTTTTTCATCATCTTTCTCCTTCTGTCCAGTCTTGATGTTCAGCCTGTAAAACTCCTCTGTGTATTCTTTCACTTTCATTCCCTTCTGTCTCTGGTTCTGTAATTTACTGAACAAATTTATCTGATAATATTTGGGTATGAACTTAGCCTTTAGCTTGGCTACCATTCTGTCCCAACTCTTAATCTTTTGCTTACCTTTTCTTCATCTGTCAACCTGCAATTCATCCCACCATAGCGTTGCATGTCCTTTTAATCTGGTGACAACATGTCTCACCTTCTTCTCCTCATCGACGTCTTCATAGTCGAAATATTTATCCATTGCTCGTATCCAATCAACCAATTCTTCAACATCTAGATTTCCTTCATACATTGGGATGTCTATCTTTGCTCTAGCTCCCAATTTGACAACCACTCTCGGCAAGTGTTCCTTGGTAGCATCTTCCCCTGTAGCTTCTTCAACCTCTATTTCTTCGCTTTCTGCATCACTGACGTCTCCAACATCAGGTGATCTCCTTTGTGCTGTCTCCATTGCATCCAACCTTGCACTAAGTTCTCTCATTTATCTTTCTATAACTCAATTTGCTACATGCGGCTCTGCACGTCTTCTAGGAGGCATTGTCCTAACCTTTTCTCCCCTCAAACATAGTACAATTTGAGCTCTTTAAGCTCTGATACCACTTGATGTAGACCCCCCTTCTCTCCTCGGGGTTGCGAGACCTCTCGATCAAAGATATTTAACTACCTAAGCTGGATTATCTCCTCGAGACCTTGATAGCCTCACCCTGCATTGAACACAGGTCCTTTTGTCACCTTAGGCGCAGGTCGTATGGCACCCACGGGCCCCTTCCTAAGCGCTTTTCAAATTTCGGGCACTAGCTCTTTTTTCACTAGCCCTTCTCCACATATGACCTCGGGCTATGACCGGGGTTAAACCCTGACATATGCTTCAGACTTCGGTCTCCGACTGGTTTTGGTAACAGCTGAAACACTCTTCCTTCTAACCCCAAACCACGAATTCGCCTGGGCAGATTGACAATTATTGTCTCTCTCACAACCAACGACTGTGATCCATTTGGACTCTAGACTTCTGGAGTTCAGAACGTCTCAACTCCTTTTCCCCCGAAATAACTTTTCCATGAAGTTGTGGATCAAGAACCACCCATCCTTCTCCAATAGACGGTTCCGATGGGGTTCGACACTTCAACCTTCGGGACTTCTCATGCCTTCACCTATTGTTTTCTCCGTAGTTCCTTTCTGTAAGAACACATGGATCTTTGTTGTGTGTCCTTCTAGATCCAATGGTCCAGATCAACTTTGGTCTTCACGACTTCACGAAGATTACACCTCACTCCACACAAATTCCTCTGAAGCTCTATCTATCAGAACTTCAATATTTCTGCCACATGTCCTTGTGGCAACCAACGACTAGGATTTCCTTCGCTCTTTGCAACTTCGACGATATCCACTCTTTAAACACTTGGAAACCTTCGAACCATGAAATGTGAAAGGACTCCATGACTAACCACCGTGCAACTATCTCATATCTAATAGTCTAAAATGATTCCGCTCCCTCCTGGATGAATCTCTCTTGTTGATTCATGGAAATTCAAAGGGACTCCTCCCCATTGAAGAATTTTCCTACTATCTCTTTTGAACTTGTCCTTTATTTGAGATTCAGACTCCTTAAAGGGTTTTGTTCGACACTTAGTTGGATTTTGGGTCTGTGGACGCCTTTCCACAGATATTCGCATACACTTCTGTGAGCAATTTCTCAAAATCCTCCTCCTGAGCTTCCGAGTCAGAGACTCTGTTAACGAACTCCTTGCGGACAATATGCACACTATGCATACAAATTCCACATTATCTCTCCTGAGATCTAGATTGAACTAGATTCTGTCAATGCACTCCTTGGGTAGGTTCATAGAAGAGAAACAATTGAAACTTATCTAATGTTTCACAGATTCATACATTCAATAGGATAACTCATGCTTTCATTAGTGTAATTCATGTATTCATGAAAACAAAAAAAACTAAGAATATAATATAAACATAAATCCTACCATTCACTCAGATAGACAAGTAATAATGACACATGCATTTGGGTCAATATGAGCTATAACAACATTCAGTAACTTCTAATTAAAATTCAACAAAAACAATACTCAACTAATTCCTAGCTACCATCATGTTCAACAACCTCATTTGGGCATACGACACCTCTACTTATACCAGAGGGATCCTAGGGTTCCCTCCGACTACCTCCCTTCTCGAAGAAAAAAAAACAATTCCCACTTAAGCACCATTACATTAAAGTCTAAGAGTGAAACTCCTAGATCTCATGTGATCGTTTTAACTTCTAAGCATTTTGATCCTCTTTATCATCCGTTGAAAAATATTTTCAAGAAACGCCAGTTTTCAGAATCTCAACAATAATTCAAAGGTGCACTAGGGTGCTGACTTGTCTCTCCACATGTGTTTTGTTGAATATGCTCCTGCATCAAGTTTCCTTAGAAAAAGGGAAGTAATAACAAGGGAAAAGACAAACAGGTAGCTACAGTAAAGAAGGAAGAAAAAAATCTCACATGTACTCATTGCAAGAAAAGAGGACATGATGAAGATCATTGTTGGAAGATGCATCCCGAATTAAGGCCTAAAAATTATGGAGGCAAAGGAAAGAAAATGGTTGTTGTCACAATCCAACAAGATTTGGGATCTGAATAAGGTGACGAGACACAAATCACAGCTGTGGGTGTTGTGAATGCAAGAAAGAATGTGTCTATGATGTTTGCAAAAGTAGGTGAAGGATATGATAATGAAATAGTCAAGTTATCTCCTAGTCATGAAATGTTTCAGAATTCTCCAAAGTTGCCACATGAAGGTCACTTGCATGCAATGTTTCCAAAGGTTATAGGTGACAGGGATTTTGTCAGGGATCACATGAATGTTGTTAATTCATTATCAATAACATCCATATGTTTGCTACTACTGTTATCCATAAATTTTGGGGATTTTGTTAATATGGGTGGCCTATTTAATGGAACACATTACAACACACACACACACACACACACACACAACATTTTTGTGTTAGACACAACTTTTTTTGTGTGTGTTTACACAATATCTTTGGTGTTTTACACAATTTTCTTTTGTGTTTTTGAACACAACATTCTTATGTACTAAAGCAATGCTTATTTTCCTTTTGAAGTCAAGTTTGTAGTATTTTGAGAGTTATAGGGTATTTATAGTCATCATAATCGGTTTTCCGACACAGAGTCGATGGTGACAATCTTATCACTCATTTGTAAGCCAAAATTCTGCAAATTTGGGATTTGGGAGTTGTAAGAGAGCCTTTGGGCATTTTTTAAAGAAATATATAGTGTTTGTAGTCATTAGATTCAGTTTTCTGAAATAGTGCCTAATTTGACATTTGTAATTGAATTTGAGTAACATGTAAGAAGGTCATTGTGAAACACATTTATTGTTTTCATGTGATTCCGTATATGCTCATGCATGAATGATTATGAAAGTTATGTTCATCAGTTAAAGTGTTTGGTTAAGTAAGATAAGACACTTTCATGCTATAAGCACTGTCAATAAAAGAATCTTGGAATAAGAAAGTGGTGTCATACTCAATACTATTTGAGGATCAAGTGATATTAGAGACACTCGGTTCATATCAAGTGGTGTATGATTTCTAATCCACTTTCGGATCATCAAAGAAGTCAGAAGTAAGTTCGATCCTAAAGAAATTGTTTAGATCGAGAATAATCCAGAGAAGGTATGGTTTTCACTGAGGAATGAAGAATATGATTCAGATGAGTTGAATGAATCATAAGGAGAGATGGAACAACCGACCCTGGTTGTAAGGAGGTCATAACGAGTAAGAAAACCATTCGAAAGTTAAATTCCACCCGATTTTCATTTTTCATTTTTTTTAACTGCCACCGATGATGAGCCCAAGTCGATCGGGGAGACATTCGACTTAGCAGAGGGAAAACTCTGGAAGGATGCCATGTTCAAAGATATGGAATCCTTGTAGAAGAATGAGACATGGGACTTATTCAAATTACCTAGTGGAATAAATCATGTCGATAGAAAATGGGTATTCAAGAAGAAGATGAACACAACAGGTTAATTCGAGAAATTCAAAGCTCGACTGGTAGTGAAAGGATATTCCCAAGTCAAAGGAGTTGACTTCAGTGAGAGTTTTTCCCCTGTTGCAAAATTAACTTCCATTAGAGTACTAATGTCTCTGGCTGCAACATTTTATCTATAAATAGAACAGATGGATGTGAAGACAATGTTCCTACATGGGGACCTCGAAGAGGAAATCTACATGAAACAACCTGAAGGATTTGTAGTAAAGGGAAAGAAAGATTTGGTGTACAAACTGAAAATATCTATTTATGGTATAAAGCAATCACCAAGGATGTGGTACCAAAATTTCAACATATACATCCTTAGTTTGGGGTTTGTGAGAAGCAAAGCTAATCACTGCATATATTCCAAAGAATAAGGTGGATGTTTCATATATGTAGCATTGTATGTCGACGACATATTGTTGATCATAAACAACATGAATGCAATAAAGGAGGTGAAGAAGAAGCTATCCTCCAAG
The DNA here is from genome assembly GCA_900067695.1 of Picea abies. Classification (NCBI taxonomy): domain Eukaryota; kingdom Viridiplantae; phylum Streptophyta; class Pinopsida; order Pinales; family Pinaceae; genus Picea; species Picea abies. The sequence continues at coordinate 13,324 of CBVK0101945343.1, forward strand.
TTTAAACATTAAGGATCTGGGTGCAGTGGACTTCATTATGGGAATGGATATTAAGAGATATCAAGTAGCTAGAAAGCTCTAGTTGAACCAGAAGAAGTATATTGAAACAATTTTGAAATGTTTCAACATGCAAGATTGCAAACCTGTGAAGGTGCCAATTTCTATGGGAGAAATGCTAATTGTTGAATAGTGTCCAAGGACATAGGAGTAAATAGAGGACATGGCATGTGTTTCCTATGCAAGTGTTGTTGGTAGTCTATTGTATGTGATGGTTTGCACTTGACCATACATTGGCCATGCAGTGGGAGTGTTGAGTAGATACATGTTGACACCTAGGAAGGAGCATTGGAAAGTTGTCAAGAGAGTATTCAAGTATTTGTGTGGCACAAAATATTATGCTATATGCTATGAAGGAAAACCTGGAGGTGACATTGAATTAAATTTGCATGGCTTTGTCAACTGGACTGGAGATCTAGATCGACGGAGGTCAACCAATGGATATGTCTTCAAAATGTTTGGTGGAGAAATCAGTTGGATGAGTAAGCAAAAAGAGGTCATAGCCCCGTCAATGATAGAATATGAATATATAGTAGCCACTCATGGAAGAAAAGAAGCAGTATGGATGCAAATGATGTGTTCAGGAATCGAGTTTGAGAAGAGAGCTTGTTGTAGGAAAATCTGCCTACGGACAAGTAGATCGACCTCTAGAGCTTGACCTTAACCCTAGATAGAAAAATTCTTATCATGGACACTGACTTCCTTTCAAATCTATCTAAGCCTAATGCATGAGAAGGAAGGATGATAGAAGTACCTTTTAATCGACGTTTGTCCCTGCACGCTCCGAGTTGTGCTCCAATCCTTTTGCTCCTTGATGAGGTCTGTGGACAAAACAAGATACGACCACTTCCTACTCTACTGAAATTAGCTTGAAAACAGATCTATCAACAAATGATAAGTTCATGTGACATTAGACACAAACTAGAAAGAAACAGGCCAAGCTTGTCATATTAATGAGAATAACGATAGCAATGCTTACAATCGTAGATGTGAATGCGACAGCTTCATCAAGTCCTCTTCGTCTAACCCTTGCATGAAAGATCCACAACCTGGATGACAGCAACTTCAATGATTGCTCTCCTTTGGCTGGCTGTAAGTTTCCTCCAAGATCATAAGTTCCATATGCTCAGTTCTTTCCCCTCTTTACCACCATAGAGCTTGCTTATATAGATTGGGAAGGGCCTAACCACTTGAGTTATGTTTAGAACCAGTTGGAAACCTCCTCCTTGGGTCAGAGATATTTTGAAAAAACCAAGAATTCAAGTTCAACCGCCTCCCAAACTCGAATGATTCTCCCCTTATTCTTCTCACCGGGCTAACAATTTGCCCAGAATGGAGAGCGCTCCCTCAGAAGGGGCATCAGAGCGCTAGAACGCTCCAAAGAAGGTCAAGGGAAGTGCCAGCGCTTCAAATCTGAGCAGCGCTTCTGCAAAGGGGTGAAGAAGCGCTACAACACTTCTGAAGCATGGTAGAGGGGCGCCAGCGCTTCTCAGGCAGT
>CBVK0101945347.1:0-14542 GCA_900067695.1 Picea abies
ATATATAATTTGTTTATTAATTTAAAATATTTATTATAAAATTTTAAATATGTATTAATTATTATTATTAATATTTATTTATTGTTAATTAGATTTAATTCAAATAGCTATGAAAATAATTTTTATGTTTTTGACAATTTTCGTAAATGATATTTTGAATTCTTAATCAATATATTATTATAATGGTCTTAAGCTTTGTGTTGGAAAAACTTTTTTTAGAATTTAACTTATTTTAGATATATAAGGTGATAATTCCTGAAAAAAAAATATGTTGAATTTTTAATTAATATATTATTGTAATGGTCTTAAGCTTTTTGTAATATGTCTTAAGCTTTAATATATTATTGTAATTTTATATATTTTTAAATGTTACAATTAATTATTTATATAAATTGCTTAATGGTTAAACATTTGAACGATAAAAAAAAAAAAGTTTAAGGTTCAAGTATCTAAACTCATTGCCTCTAAATTATTTACTTTACATTAAATACCATCTTCCAAATAAGAAATAATGTCCAATTTTTTTTTCTAAAATATACTTTTCCAAAAAAATATTATCTATATCAAAAACTTTATAAAATTAATTTTATAAAATAAAATTTTAAATTCCTATAAAAAAAAGCATACTAACATAGTCTACTATTTGAATGCAATGTCATGCTATACAAATCATTTTTAATGGATAATTATTATTTGTATATTATAGAAATTAATCTTTAAAATAAAATGTTTTTATGTTGAATATTATAAATTATTTATTTTTATGATTTCAATAAGATTTAGCATTTTTGTATTCTTAAGGATTTTTCCCTATTACACTGAAAATACTAAAGTTATGATAATTAAATCCAACAAGATCATATATGAGTAAAGGTTATGATAATTAAATCCAACAAAAACACTTATGATACTTTCATATATGACAATATCTTGGAATTGATATTCATCGCAAGCTCAATTGGAACTATAGCATTGAGAAAATGATAAATAAGGGGTGGAAAACTTATTATGAACATGAAAATAATTGTAAATTACGAGGCTCCCAATTTTTTTTTTAAAAGTGTACGAATGTATACATACCCTACCCCTCTCGATTTAAACTTGTAACTTTAAAAAAAAAAAACATATTCTTAACCATTAAAATTTATACATATTTATAGTTTATATTTTTTTTTTTATAACATTATTATATATATTTTTTATAACATTATTATATAAATTTACAACTGTAAAAATTGAAATTTATATTCTTATATGTTAAAATAATTTTCGTCAATTAAATAATTAAAATTTATTAATATTAATTATTTTATATTTTTATAAATTCAATTCAAATTTACTATATTAAAAATTTATATTTTTATAAATTCAATTATAATGATCTTCTTCTCCTCTTCCTAAATAATGCAGGTTATGTGTTGTTACCATATAAAATAGATATTATAAATATCATTTATAATATATTTTAGTAATATGAAATTGAAGTATAGTGTAAATATCGTTAACAAAAGTTGAAAAGTCGTATATCCTACTATTAGAGTAATTAGTAATATTTACAATTAGTATTGTTGGAATGTACGTTGAAAATTAATATTATAATACGTTACAATTAGAGGGCAACTCAAAATGTTTCACACACAATTTCAAATATATTGCAAATATTTTATTTTATTTTAAATTAAATTAAAATTGTATTATTTTATATAATAAAATTTTAACATAAAGCTTTGCAAAACTATTTCTAATCAATTTAGACAAAATTAACATGAGTGACTACAACAAAGAAAGTCATACACGAGATGCTCTATGTTGTCATTGTTTTGTTAATTATGATGCCAAGTTTGTGCTAGGTTGTATGGATGGTCACACTTTGGGAACTATTTTGACCATACTCGTTTGAGAGAGTGGCAAATAAAGCATCCAATCTTCGCTCAATGTTTAAATGTCTGTATAATTGATCTGTCGTGTCCCTGCAAATGTCCATATGTAAGTCCAATTGTTCCTCTGAAAGACAATGCCTTGAAATCCCTTCCTGTTGCGTAGGGGTCTCAGGGGGCATTCCAAAAGAGCATGAGGAGGAGGAACTTCCTCCAATATTGGACAACCCCAATGTTCCTTTATCCAAGTTTGCAAATATGTTTTTTAATCATAATAAAATATTTTAATTTTTAATATTTTTTTAAAAAAAGATTTATAAAAAAATTTAATGAATTATTGATTTTAAGTTTCTGTGGTGAGAGTTGTTAATATAATCGCTCGAAAATTCCACAATCATCATTTAATTGATACTTTTCATATTTGTAAATGATATCTCTTGCAAATTTGTTAAGATAAATTAGTGCACCTCACTCAAAGTGATTCAAATGGGATACTTGCTAACATAAAACGATTCAAATATCTAGCATTGACCATAAATAATTGAGTTAATCCCTTAAACTTAACTTCATGAAATATTACATAAAATAAAAATTTATTAATTACATTTGACACATCCACACTTCTATAAGAATATGTAATTTGTTCATTAACCTTTTACATATACTAATTTAAATTTTACAAATATTTCATTATTAATTTTTTTAAGGAAACAAAACACAAATTCTATTCATAGATTGATTTGAAATTAGATTCTTTACATACAATTTGCATACACAAAAGACTATGTTTATGTCCCTTTCTTCACAAATAACAAGGAGTTAAACCAAAAAACCATTAAAATCTCTCATTTTTCATTTACTATATAAACTAATAAAAACATATCTCCATACTAATCCTTTTAGCTTTATGAAAAAAAATAGGTAAAATAGAGTCCAACACAAAATGTGCACAACACAAACTAAATTTCAACACAAAATATGCATAACACAAACTAAATTAAATTGTAGGTAAAACATAAGCATACAATTCTTTTTTTAAGATGATTGTAGAGGTTGCAACAATGCCTCCTCTAAACTCCTAGAGGATCAAATAGTCTTTTTACTAAATGAACAACGTCCTTTAATAAAGCATTTACTTCATCACTCTAACTCTATAAATGTGAGTGAAAGAAATTTCAACTAAAGAATTTGCCTCCATTTTCAAATGATCCCCAATATACATGCTAGAGAGATATGTTTGTTAGTTAAATAAGATCTTTCATCTAGTTAATAACTAAACTAAAAACATTGAAGATATATTTAAAATTCTTGTCTATGATACATTTTAGAAGGCATTTAAGCGCCATAAATATAACATATTATTTGATCTATTCTCTAATGCTACTTTGAAATTTTGAAAATGATCATCATAAAAGTATAGATTTCTCTCACTTTATTGTAATATGTAGATTTTTGTTTCATTACATGAAACAAAAAAACCTCCACACCTAAAACTCCTCAATTTCCAATAATATTTTATTAGTATTCTAAGACTCCTCTAACTAAATTTTTTGAAATGACAATCTTAAATATTCTATTATTATGAACAATATACAAATAATTATTTTTTTAAAACAAAACCTCCACACCTAAGACTCCTCAATTTCCAATAATATTTTATTATTATTCTAAGACTCCTCTAACTAATTTTTTTGAAATGACAATCTTAAATATTCTATTATTATGAACAATATACAAATAATTATTTTTTAAAAACTTATTTTCGTTTCGAGGAGTTTTTTTTTTTTTATGGTGGTTGTTATTAGCGTTCACTAAAATCAACTTTGATTGATGAAAAAAATTATAATAAATCTTCTCATTTAAAAAGAAACAAATATCATAAATTAAATATCTTCATGTTGACAATAATCATTATGGTGTTTCCTTAGTGGTGAGATGATGCCAACATTATTAAATCATTGTTAAGATAATGCTTAGTCATCATTATAGTGTTTCCTTAGTGGTGAGATGATCGCCAATAATGTTAAATCATTGTTGAGATAATCTCTTTAGGAGACAATAGAAAAATGTGCTTCAACTTATACATGATTTATATTAATATAATGAAATAAATCAATGTTATTATAAATGTATACTTTTAAAAATGATTAGATATTAATATATACATTTTCAACTCTTGTGTAGAACCCTCTAGCTTTCAACATTTTCACCACTCACTCACATAGGGGAAGATGTATAAAATAAATACACACCTTAATCCTTTAGGAAGTGAAGGTGTACTTTTACATATAACAAATACACATATTCACTTTCCACCACTCACCCTTTTGCAAAATGAAAATATATGCACCCACTAAGAAGATAAAAATATTTATTACTCAAATAATAAAAAGTGATAGTACACATTTGTTTATGTCAAGTGGTATAACTAAGTATGAAAGTTATGAATTATGATTTTCATAATCAAAATAATATTACATAGGGTTGGCAAAGTTACAGTGTTTTGTAACAATTTTTTTCTATGAAATTTTACAAGTATACTTAAAATTTCTAACATCATCGTGTATTCATTTTTATAATTATTTGAAAAAAAACATATGTGTTTGATTTATAGTTTTATTTTCTATGAATTGATGATTTTGAGGATGGTTGATGCATCACAAAGGTATTCATGGGATTTGAACCAATAATCAAATGAGGACCAATACCCTTTTCATTTTTATAGAGGTGGTACTCATGTGTTTCTCACTCAGATAACAATTATATCAAGATTTCTAAACATCCAATTTTTTCATCCATAAACATTAATTCCCACAAGTGGAACAAGCAAAGAAAATATTAAACGAAAATTTTTCAACCATAAAGAAGGAAAAAAAAACTACTCATAACCATTTCCCATAACATAACAAGAGAAAGTAGAAAATTTGAAGCAATACAAATAGAACACAGAGTAGCAAAGATGGCCCTTTTTCAGATAACTATAAATGATTTTGTGATATTCATATCATAAGGATGTAATGGAAACTAATTCTCAAGATTTCATGCTCACATAAAAGTTAGAAACCACAAAAGTTGGAAACCACAAAACTTCACCAAATCGAAGAGATCATTGTGATGTTAGCATGTTGACATGGAAGCATGAGAGGTTTCCACATGTCATGCGGATTTGGCATTTTTGGGGCTTCTTGGGCCTGTAAAAGGGTGCCACGTGGCAACATACGGATGCCACATGGTAGTACGACAGTGACCTGGTAGGTGACGTGTTAGTTGATTGGACATTGACTGGGTCGATGATGTTGCACTGACATAGACGCTGACTAGACTGCCACTGGGATGTTAAGTGGGCGTTGACCAACCAATGAAGGGTTTCCATGTGTCCCAATCATGGGGCTCCATATGGTACCCCTCGGATGCCCAATGAGGGATAGGTCTAGAAAAATCAAAATAAAAAAAGAAACCACCTCATCTACCAGTAGCCAACTAACCAACAGACAAAACATTAATTTTGGCACCACTGTTATAGTTTCAAACTATAATTAAAACATAATGCATAACCACATTCCCAATGGGGAGGCTTGCAAGTTTGACCCTGAGACCTCCCCCAAAGTTATCCAAACGACTTAACCAATGTGCCCAAGTGGGTCGTTGGTTTATCTGCCCCAAAAAAATATTTAAATCCACTCTATCATCTGCTTGGGGAGGATCTGCATACCTAGGTATGGGGACATATTTTGAGACAACTTTGTAATTAATGCAGGGTTGTACGAACTGATATGGCATGAATTTTGAGACAAAGAGTCCATGAGGGGCCTCGAAGTGACAATGACAGAATTTGACAAAATTATAGTCATTTTTGCATGATTTCTCACCAAGAATCCATTGGCACAGTCAGAATTTGGATCCGAGCAGCAGATTTTTAGGGCATTGCCATATTTGAGGTATTTCCATGTATTTTGCAAAAATTTGTTGATATAATATAAAGGCCTCTCCACTGAGAAGTGGGACCAGATACATAGTCCATATTTGGGATGAACTTCGTTATCAAGTCTTGTGCAATTATTTCTTCTCATTATTTATCCATGTGTATGTTTTCTTCATGTATGTTGCACATATTCTTTGTTCATACTCTTTAATGCAATTCATGTTATAGTCATTGAATAAAAGATCTTGGATCAAGAGTTTAAATAATAAATACAAATTGATTGTTCAAGATCCAATCAAATGTATGCCAAATTGACATTACATAATAATCGTGATACTAAAACACAAATTAGGAAATGTGTTTGTCCTAATGCCCTGGGATGGGGCTCCCATGGACCATATATAGAGAAGAGGTAACTTGGAAGACAAAAAGGAAAAACCAGAAATCGGTCTTTTACACAAACAGTAACATTATAATAAGACTGGATGATTGCAGACTGAGTAAGAAAGAGACAGAAGGGAATTCTTCAAACAAGGCTTATACTCACAAAAATCAAAGTAGGGGATGGTGGTTGTCTTGGTGATATATTTCCTTTCTCTTTAAATAAGTAATAGCACTGTCAATACAAATTGTCATAATCGTTTCTTGAATCTTCAAGATCAAGGTAGGTTAGCTATTGCTTCCAAGACACCCTTTAGCCATTCTTGAATATACTCATGTAACGATGCTACGGTTATGTCATGTTTCACTCTAACCCTGAATAACTCATATTCAATATTCCTCAACATGTCACATTCTTGTTGTGTAATAGATGATTGATCTTCATTCTTGTTCACAAAACTGACCAGCCAACATCGGATCTCATCTTCTAGAAAATTTGTGAGGTCATTGAACTTTGTTCCCCATGCGAATCTTAGTATGCCTAGCTCAACTTGTATTTGATCTCTTGTTAGTAACATGGAAACCCTTATCAAGGGTGGGGCTTCGAGTTCCTTAATGATATTCGTTACCCACAGAAACAATGAACTCCTCCTTTCTTCAAGAGTATCGCAAATGGTGCTCAATTGTTGAAGGGTATCAATCATTTCAATCCATCTAGCTTGTATTTTCTTTAATATAATTTTAGAGGGAAGATCATGTTTCCATCTCATAATCTCATCCATACAAGTCATCTGTTTGCAAATCCTTTTGCAAGAATTATTTAAGTGAATGAACCCTTCCTGTCATGACACCCACTTCTATGGCAATCTCCAAAGCTTCCATGATTATCTTGAGCCTTTTGTTGATGTTTTTAATAACATATTTCCTAACACCCATCAACAGTTTAACAACCCTAGTGACCTTAGAACTTGATCCCATCACTTTTTTAGGGAACTCATTCAGGACTATCATAGATAAGGGCTCAACAAATAATGGCTTCAAAGTAAGGGAAACTTATAGCTCCCTTATTTGTTTCTTTAGTCTAGCATTCTCTAACTCTTGTTATGTTATCGAGTGGGATAATGCCTTTCCCGTGACCTGATGGAACTTGAAGATCCGTGAGGGCTATGTGACCTGATGGAGCTTTAAAATCCATGAGGGCTACTTGGAAACTTTCTAGGAAAAGCTTGACTAAGACCAAAAGTGCCCAAGGGTTCGAATCATGTGACCACATGATCCATGCTTTTAATTATGGGTCACTCCCATGATTTTTCTTTTAATTGTTTGTCCTATCGCCCCATGAGTTCATATTTTAATTTATTATTTATTAATATAATTTATATGTGAACCAACCTTAATATGGTAATCCCATCTCAAATGATACACAAATCTAATAATACATTAAGAAAATTCCCTCTCATTACTTGGGTCCCTCTCATTGCTTTTAATTATGGGTCACCCCCATCTCCCTGCAAGTTCATCTTTTATGTATTATTATTAATATAATTGTATTATTAGTCCCTGCCGTAGGCATAGAGGGACTATAACGATCGATAATTTGTTGACTTCATATTAGTTTGTTGTTTGACCAGAAATATTTGCATAATATCTATTGTTGGAACTATAGAACTAAAAACATTGATTTTTATATAATAAAAAATACCATATCTATTGTGATCTGATTGGATATCAGATTGAAGGTCTTATTGCTAGCTTCACTATTCCCAATGTTTGATATGTTACCATATCCAAAGTTTTTTGATCATATATGGTATTTCTGAGGAGTTGTTTTTTTCTTGAAATGTTTGGATATCCAAAGTTTTGAAGATGGATGGTCAGTTTTTATAAGTTGACTTCATATTAGTTTATCCTTTGAATAAATATTTTTTCTTTTCATAGGCTCTACTTTTCGAACTATTGTTACTAATATTTTTATATTGTTGTTATAAAATAATAAAATAAATGTTTTTTTGCACGTAAGAGATCTGCCATAGTGCATTCTTTCTTAAATGTTTACAGAGCAGTTATAACAGAATTAAATATTTACCTAAACGGCGTGACAGACTTAAATGTTTACTTAATAGGCCTGTTACAATACATTTTCTTGCGTTATTTTTATATGCAATGTTCTCTGCAGTCAATGTCAACAATATTGTTCTTCAACAGAATTGTTGGTCCACTGGTTCATGTTTGCTTCTTGCATGTTCATTGATTTCTTATTTGCTTGTTGTTGTTGTTCTTGTTTGCCTGTTGGTCTTGTTGCAGTTTGCACGCTTGGGGTTCTGCAACCGCGATTGGAACTGCCCTTCTGTCGTTCCCCATTAACGGGCGAGTTTGGGTGTCTTGCTTGCTATTTGCAGTTTGCAGGTGGAAAATTTGAGTATTGGGGATGCCTGAGTCGAAATCATCTTGCATAACATATTTGTATCTGAGGAGAAAATATGATTTCCTTTTGCGATGCATCACTGTGGCTGTGATGGAGGTAGGTATTGTGTCCAACATTAGCCTTTTGGTGTTCTCCGTTGATGGGTGGGTTTAGGTGTCATGATTAGATTTGCTTGCTATCTGCCGTTCACAGGTGGGAAATTTGACTGTTGGGGATGCTTGGGTCGAAATCCTCTTGCAGAACATCTTTGTATGTGAAAAGAAAATACGATTCTCTTTTCCTGTGCGTCGTTGTGGCTTTGATGGAGGTAGGTTTTTGGTCAAACATTGACAATCAAGGACGAGACAAACACAACATTACAGTCCTACTTCTATGGTCATGGTAATCACATACAAAGATGGACTGCAAGAGGAATTTTATGGCTCCAAATATTGAAAAATATCAACCGGGAAAAGCACACTTTTCTTAGTTCCTTGCACATAGGCAGGCCTTTGGATGGTCCTACTAGCTTTGAATTTTACCTGGAAGGTCTCACACCCTAAAATATTTGGTTAATAGATGTGTTACAATACGTTTTCCTCTGATTTTTTTGATACAATCTTGTGTGCAATGAATTTCCTGGTCGGTTGGTTCGTGCTTGCGTAGTGTTAAGGTCCTGCGGCTGCAGTTGGGCCTTTTGGTGCTTCTTAACTGGGTTTTTATTTTCCGGTTTCTCTTGTTTGCCTAAAATTTCAAATGTTGGGGTGTTGCATCTGCAGTTGCATCTATTGTTACATGGTTTCACAGTTGGCTACCCAGAAAATACTATTAAGATGGATGTAAATTACATCTCTTATGGCCTGAACCAGAGCTTGTCGAGTTCCAACTATATTTCATAGCTGACAGTGTTTTCCCCATTGTTAATGTCTTTCTATGGGTTCATATTTATGAGAGTAGGCGTTGGTGTGTGAGAGATAAATTTCCTCTCTCCCTTTATTTTTCCTCAAGTGTAAGCTTTCCTGTTTTTTCCTTTTGTTCTTCCCATCTATTATGCATTTCTAGTTCTATAATTTGCCATGTTCCTGTGGTCGTGGGTTTCTGGGGTGGCCAGTTGAAAAATAGTCATCTTCATCTATATATTCACATCACGAGTCTGACAAACCAGCGTTCATTTGCATATTTATCTAATTTCTTCTAAACTTGCATGTTTTTCCCTTTTGTTCTTACCCTCTGTTATGCGTTTTTGGTTCTCTACTTTCTCACGTTTTTGTGCTCGCGGGTTCCCGACATGGCGAACTAGAAAATTTTCATCTCTATTTATATCTTCACATCGCGAGTTCGTCCGACAGTCGTTCATTTGCATACTTAGCCAATTTTATGAACGCGGTTCACGGATAGGTGTTATTGAACTCTAGTGACCCATGATCAGGGTATACATCTTGCACCCAAAACTTGTGTGCTCTACAATTCAACCCCAGACTCCTCAAACTCACAACCCTGCCTCTACCTACAATGACTTTGTCTGTCCGACCTGCCTTTCCATACTTAGTAGATTCTTCAAATTTTCATGGGTTCACGCGTTCCCGGGTTCAAAAAAATTTAAAAGCATTTTTCCTATCCTCTCCATCCCCGACACCTTCCTTCCTTCCCAATACACATTAATTATGCTTTTAAAATTGAAAACTGACTAGACAAGTTCAAAAAGATTGGCTTTAATAAGTGGAAAGCTCAAGGACATCTCCCATTAAAATGCATAAACAAGTGAATATTACTGGATCCTATAATTTATTTTGCGTGCATTTTGAATTTGCAAACAATGTTAGCTATTTTAGCTTTTTAAAGGCATCATCATAGTAATAGTGCAATATTGTACTACCATGCTTCCATCCACGAACGTGTCATTCAAAAAGGTATTGATGTCATGTCTCCCTTTAATATTGTGCTTATGTTGCGGGTTGTCATATTTGAGAATCTGCTTGGATATGGGAATTTTAATACGTGCTATTAGTGACTATTCAGCACACATATTCGAAAAGATTGGCATTAATAAGAGAAAAGATCGAGGGCATCTTCCATTAAGACGAATTAAACCAAAATCTACGGAATATTATACTGTCATCCTCCAGGGTTGATTTTAAATACTTATTCCCATTTCTCTCTATCATCAAAGAGTTGGGATTTAAGGTGCCTTCGTTGTAATGTTCTTGGTCATGGACATGCAAGACAACTTAGAGATGCCATTGAAGCCCAATTGAAATATGGGAGAATGATTTTATGTGACATCAATTTTGAGTGAAAAAAAACTCTGTTGGCCAACAAAAACTTAGACAGGGAAAAAAAAACAAGTATCTTATGATTAGTGTTCTCCCTGTGTTCGATGCTTTGGTTGGTTGAAAAGCCTGCCTGGAGATTTGTTTGTTAATATTCTTTGTTTTCTTGCTGCAAGTTGGATAGGATTTTTAGGTCACCTGCAAAGTGTTCCTTTGTTGAAGTATATAGTTTCTTCAAAAAACACAAATTTGGCAAATGTGTCAAATTCTGGAAAGCACACAATAATTTGTCTTCCATCACAAGATTCGTGCTTGTCGTTGCTTGCAAAATGGTCTGTAATATTCGGAAATGATGCCAAATATTACTTCATTCGCGAATATAATCAGAAGGAAATTATACATTTGGATCATCGCGAGTATGGGAAAATGTATGGGTGGTTAAAACAACATCCTAAAATTACAGAAGTTTCTATTTCAAAGTTTTTTGAGCTACTTCTGGGTGTGTAAACAGACTTCATAGAAAAAGTTAATGGGAAAGAGTTATGGATTATGGATTTTGAAACACTTTCTGAGGATTACTTTATACTACCACCTTCTGCAAGAAGTTTCGTGTGTTTAGGTAATGCTTTGGTTTCTGAAAATCACCTTTTACTACCACCTTCATGTAATGATTTTATTTCTTTCTTTAGATGAGACCTTAATGTACTAGTGTATTCCATAGTTGTTTACACCTAATGTCAATATTCCTATTTTTTACACCTAATGTCAATAGCATTGTTCCCATTGCCATTGCCAATGCCAAAGTCCAAATCCGAAGCTATCTGAAGCATGGGGTCACCACCAATGTGGATTTCTGAAGGTCAAACTACCTGGAACCTGGGATCACGACTTCTTACACTTGACATTAGTATCAATAGTGATCGAAAGTGGATTGTATGTCGAGTTTTTTACCGCATCCAGAGGTTGCTTAACACTCTTTGACATAGAAACTTCCTGTCTGTCAATTTTGTTACAACTTTGGCATAAAACGTTCTGCAATTTTAGAATGTTGATTCAAACGTGCATACAGTTTTTCGTGTTCAGGGTATCCAATTTTATACGTTCCGTCTAGGTGTATTTGAGCATGGAGTAATGTTTGGTGTCACTTCTGAACATTCCAGACCATTTTTTGTGGGCCACCATGTCTGCCACCCCTACAACGAGGGATATATTATGATGTGATCTGCAACATTCAATACACTTGCCAGATTTGTGTTGCTAGAAGAAGTTATGTACTTCAACATAGATACATTTTGCAGCTGCCTTGGACACCCCTTCCAATTTACAATAATAAAACAAAGAATTTAAACATACAAATCTTCAGGCAGGCTTTTCAACCAAACAAATGATTGAATGTAGGGAGAATAGCAGAAAAAAACATACCTGAATTTCTTTTTTGTCTCAGCTTTTGTTGCCTAGCTAGATTTGTTGCCACCAAAGTTGACGACATATAAAACCACTCCCTCATCTTTGGATTGGCCTTGAATCTCATTTCTAATTTGTCTCTGATGTCAATGATCAGGAACATTACAAAGCACCTTAAACCCCAAGATTTCGATGACAGAGGGAAATTAACACTTAGCAAAGTATGGAATGTTCAATAACCAGCCAATGCAGGCATGCCATATCTACAAGAGACAAGCTATTCAAAAATATGGGATAGATCTAGTTGGCAGCAGCGATGAATTCCATGGCCCGAAATTGATATTCAACTCGTTGTTTTTTACGATTGAAGCATTTCATCGTCAAGTTGAAATATATAAAAGACCGTCCACAAGCTCCATTATTGTACATAGTTTTTTTTGGGGGTTGGCGGTAGGCCAAATTATTGTACATAGTTTTTTTTTTGGGTTGGCGGCAGGCCAAAATCTCAGTCATTGTAACAAATAATCTCAACTGTATTTTGTAACCGAGTTTTTTTTTTTGTTTCTTTGTTAATTTGTTCGAACCTTCTTGGAAGTGGTATTAACCTTTGGCTTGAGAAACTGTGACTCAAGGGAATCTAAGCCATCAAAATCACCCAGGGATTGCACCTGGCCTGAGCCACACCAACCCTTAACATGGTTGAATTTTTTGTCCCCGCAGGTTTCGAACCAGTGAATTTTCAACACGAAGTGACTTAATAACACACTCCATCACCGACTGTCCTACACCTCGGGGATGTAACCCAACTTATTTGAATATACAATATTTGATGGTTTTTTTATGGTGTTTTCCAATCTCTAGTATTGCTTTTTATTTTATTTTGTACCTTTTTTGTGTGTCTGTTGTTAAACATGGACACCAAGCTTTTGTTTCTGCTTCCCAGCACTTCGATATAAATAAATGCTACTCTTCTCATTCCTTACATTTTACATGGAAGAATTATTTTTCATGGGCCATACTTATGTGGCACCTTCCCTATACTTAAAGAAAGAAATGGAAGGACACAATCTGCTTTCATTCTTCGGGGTCTCATAAATATAATGAATTAATGACTATTACAAGGCAACTCAAGTGTTGGCATCATGTTCTTGTTCAATGATTTAAATATATTATATCTTCTTCTATTTGATAATATCCGTGCATATACAAAATTGTTGCGGCATATATCTATATATATATATATATAATTTTTTTTCTTTTTTATTTTTTCTTTTTTCATTTCTTTCTATTGCTTATTGGTTTCAACGAAATTTGAAAACCGAATAGCATCCTGCGAATTGGAAGATGATATAAATTTGAACCACAAATAATCTACTAATATATATCAATACATCTTGTAGCCAAAGAACTTCCATGATGTACAATATATGCTTTTACTAGTGAAAACTCAGCAAGCATTCGAAAAGATTGGTATTAATAAACGAATAGTGGATTTTCTTCTATGAGATACTTAACCCTTTTCCCCTTTTCTTCTTCCCGTCTATTATCGTTTTCTGGTTATCTACCTAATCGCATTTCTAAGATCGTGGCCTCCAGGGTTTGTCAGGCTAACATATATTCATCTCCATCTATATCCTCACATGACGAATCTGACCGGCCATTGTTCCTTTCCACACTTGGCCAATTTTATGGTCGCAGTTTCCCGGTTGGCACTTTCAAACTCTGTTTCTTCTTGCTCTGTGATATACACCTTGCACTCAAAAGTTAGGTGATCTACAATTCCACCATGGACTCCTCGAAATCGCAAGATGTGTCAAAGTACTTTGTGTCCTTCCTAATATAAATTAATTATGGTCTTACTAGTGACAACTGAACACAGCGGTATGAAACAATTAGCACTCACACCTCCGCCATATACAAACATGTTGGCAGGTTCACGAAGTCTCCAATTACTAGTCAATGTCTTGTGTTCTGCCCATCATCGTACTTCTTTCCAAATATGCAACAACAAATGCTTATTACTAAAATTCCATCGTGAAACAACCATAAATGTCGTCATTAATAAGCACAAGTCTCGAGGAATAACCATCCCTATAGAACTTGTTCAGGAACATGCAAAGATCTTCCCAGGTAATGTTAGAGCTATTACAAATTTCAATATGTTAGTGAAAACAAGGTCGGGTCAGCGTTTCCCTATTCCATACTTGGACACTTTTTTGATTGTGGGTTCCCAGATTGACGACATCATAAATTTGTTTCGAATCTTTTGCGACTTGCAAATAGT
>CBVK0101945348.1:0-12782 GCA_900067695.1 Picea abies
AGCTGACATAAATAAAATAATATTTCTAATATAATATGCCCCAATTAAGGGGTAATGAGCCAATATTAGGGCTTCACATAGTATTAAGTCTTGCTCCATGAGGTAATGAGTTTGGGTATCATGGTATGTGTCACTCTGATTATTGAAGAACTTGAATTATGTTGCATTGAATTCTCCTTCATTTCATAACGTTTTCTTAGAAATTATGCTCTTTAAATTGTTCATACCTGGGAGGGTGACATAATGCCCTAGTAAGTTAGTATCCCTTTAGGATGGGTTTCCATTGGGTAGGTCTATGAAAGGTCATTGTCCATTCCCTCCATACTTACCACTTTCCACCTTTATTCCTCTAATTTTCCCCTACCTTTGTTTGGGCATTGGGATTTTCCACACTAGGAAGGGATGTACCTTTCCTTGTGGGAAGAAGGGGCTAAAGGCACAAAGGGTAAAAGTAGTTGGAAAGAGTTAAAATCTAAAATGAAACCTTTGAGATGCTTCACCCAGGGATTCCCATGAAAGCAGTAAAAGGCTTCTTAGTAAGAAAAGGGAATCTGTAATCTAAATAAACACTCAAGGTATGAGTTGGTGGATGGGAGGTCTCATCATGTTCGATGAGTGTGTCTAAACAATGTTGTAAAGGTTGGAAATCATCTTCTACCTCAACAATAGCCAACCTCAAGGATGGAATTTGAAAGTGAACAGGCAGGACAACAGGGGCTGCATACACCAGAGTGTAAGGACTTTGACCCATTGTTGTCTTAGGGGTTATATGATCAGACCATAAAGAAAAGTTTAAATTTTTGTGCCAATCACACTTGTTATCCTTGACTATCCTCTTAAGGATCTGAATCAATTTTTTATTTGTTGATTCAGCCAATCCATTACCTTAGAGGCAATAGGTGGAAGATTGAAAAAGTTGGATGCCATATGTAACACCAAGGTGGAGCATGACATCAGACATGAAATCTGATCCATTATCAGTTAATATCTCAGCGAGAGTTCCAAAATGGGATAAAATGTTATGTTCAATGAATTCTACCACCTGCTGACTCGTAGCATTCCTAAGAGAGATTGCTTCAACCCACTTTGTAAAGAAGTCTGTAGCTGTTAATATGAATACGTGACCAGCACTGGAAGGTGGTGAAAATGGCCCAATAAAGTCCATGCCCCATCTTACGAAAGGGACTTAGAATTCAATAGGACTAAGAGGCAAGGCAACTAACTTTTGCTTCCGAGTGAAGCGTTGGAAATCTTCGCATTTTCGAACTAGTAAATGGGAATCATTTTGGAGTGAAGGCCAAAAGTAACCTACATGTAAAACTTTTGCTACAATGGTTTTGGCTGAATAGTGACCTCCACAAATCCTGGAATGGCATTGTTCGAGTGCCATTTGGACTTGGTCAAGAGTCAAGCATTGTGACAAAACCCCATCAAGGTTTCTTCGATAAAGTATTTGGTCCTGTAAAACATACCAGGCAACCTGTAAATGAAGTGTTCATTTTGATTTAGTATCCATGTCTGGTGGGCACACACCATTGATGATGAAATATATGATAGGTCTGTACCATGGTTGTGAGGCTAACTCAATTTTGTTAACTAGTTCTTCGAAAGCAATCAAGTCATCTACTTGAGGTGGTTTAGCTATGACCGAGGGGCGGGATTGGGTTAACAATTCAGCCAACCTTGTCCCCCTTATGGTTTTCATCAGTTTAATGTCGAATTCATACTCTTTCATGCGCATGATCCATTTGGACCACTTACTATGCAATTCAGTTTGATTCAAGGCAGTGACTAAGAGAGATGTAGGCACAAAAATTGAACTTTGTGGCCTTGGATGTAATGTCAAAATTGTTCCAAGGCTTTATACAAAGAATAACCATGTTTCTCTAATGTAGAATAGTTCATTTGGCGTGTCTTCAAATTCTTTCTCATGAAGGCGATTGGCCTAAGATTTTCCTCATGATCCTTTTGCAATAAAATTGTAGAAATTGTCTCCTCTGATGAATTAGTGTACATGACAAATTCTTTAGAGGGATTAGGACTGATTAATAGAGGGGCAAAAGCAATGGCTTTCTTAATGGATTCAAAATATTGACACATAGGGGGGTCCCATTTGAACTGAATTTCCTTCTTCATAAGATGATTTAGAGGTTTGACTACTTGAGAAAAATCAGGAATGAAGCACCTTAGGAAGTTTGTCTTTCCAAAGAAATATTACATTTCTTTTTTATTAGTAGGTAAGGGTATCTTTTTTATATGTACCACTCTCTCGGGATCAACTTTGACACCTTCTCGAGAGATGATGTGACCCAAAAATTTTCCCTCTATAACACCGAAAATGGTCTTCTTAGGATTTAAAAATATGCCAAACTTACGACATCTAAAAAGAACTTGCCCGAGGTGATCAAAGTGACTACTTCATTATTTGGAAAAGACTACGAGGTCATCAAAGTAGACAACAATCATCTTACCCAATAAGCCTTTGAAATCAATGGCCATGACACATTGAAAGGTGTTCCCAACATTAATCAAGATAAAAGGCATCTTGTTATATGCATATGTGCCCCAACGAGTAGTGAAGGTGGTCTTGTGACTATCAGAAGGCTTGAGGGATATCTAATTGTAACCGAAGAAACCATCTAAAAGGGAAATCATTTGAGACCTAGAGACTTGTTGGAGGATCTCTTCCATTGGTGGGATGGGGTAGTTTTCTTTTAGGGACACCCTATTCAAATGTCGAAAGTCGACACACAAATGAATATCACCAGTTTTCTTCCTAACTTGAACCAAATTAGATACCCATTGTGAGTAACGAACATGGTATATGACCTCGGATGCTTCCATCTTGTCCAATTCATATTTAATTGTTTGTTCCAAAGCAGGGTTGTTCTTTATTTGTCTCTTCCTGTAAGGTTTCGAATCGGGGATTATGGGTATGGCATGGACTATCTCCTGCATATCGAAAAATTTGAAATCTTCGTAGGACCAAGCAAGAGCATCCTTGAACTCTGTCAAGAGTTCCCTGAATTGAGTGATCTTAGAAGGGGAACACTGTGAACCTATATAGACTAGTTTTGGATCTTTCTCAGTTCCCAGTTTAATAGGGATGGATTGTCGCACCTTTCTAACAAATTCACTATCAATACTAGGTGTAGAGATAGTGGCATCATTGGAATCAAAAGTGGATTCTAATACAGACAAACCAAGGGGAATGTTATTTGTTTTCAATTGGATTGTGTTCCCGGTTTCCTCTTTCGACTCATGGGTGATATGTAAATCTTCTAATTCCTCCTTGTATTGAAGGAATCTACATATTTGTTTGTCAGTATCAAAAACTTGCCAAGAGTCAACATTATCAGGTAATGCAGTTCTATGCAAAATTTGGACTTTTATATCTTCAATAGACCTTACAAAATCCGAAATGAAGCAAGAATCATCCAAGGCCAAAGTATCAGCTACGTGGTTTGCGGCCCTAAGTATGGCTTGAATGTTGAAATATAAGATCTTCTCAATAAGTTCCTTAGCCCATCGGTGTTATTGTTTGAGGCCTGGGTTATGGACTTCAGATTTATCTCTAATTTGATTCACAACCAATTCAAAATCCTCACTTACCAACAAATGGCGTATTCCTAAGTCTAAGGCCTTTTGGAGGCCTCGAACTAAGGCCTCATATTCAGCCATATTATTAGTGTTAGGGAATTCTAACCGAAAAGAGAAAGGGATTGCCTTCCCTTTGGGATCACACAAAAGGACCCTAACCCCAGATTCGTTCTTGGATTTAGCACCATCAAAATCCATACTCTACACCATTTCTTCCAACTTAGATGAAGGGACATGTGCATCTTCCTCACATAACATAGTGTATGTACCCATCCCTGTATCTTGAAAAGACAGATGTTTTGTATTGTAGGCAGCAGGTAGAACCTGTTCTCAGTATCTTGGTTCCCTCTTAATGACAACTTCAACACCCTTATGAGGAAAGGTGATGTGGGTTCTCTCCATGAACTAATGACCCTTTTTACTTTGGTGGACCACTCCCTCCCTAAAAGCATTCCATATGCTTCAGGTATATCTATTATGATCATGTTAATGAGCATTCTCACCTCCGGATCTTGGTCGTAAGTAATGGATAAGTCCTTGATGTAACCAATGGTTTCTACAGTACTTGAATCCAAAGCTAACAGATATTTACATGGGCTAGTGCATTCAAAACCCAATCTTCTCATGACTCGAAGGGGCATGACATTGTGCCTTGCTCCTGTGTCAGCGACACAGTTATGGAGCACAAAATCATAAATTAAAAATGAGATATAGAAAGGAGGAACTCCAGGGTCTAAATCAATAACATCATAAGTTTCCTTAGGTTGGGAAGCATAATCTTTGTTCTGTTTGTGGAGTAGGGGGTACTTGTAGAACACATGAAAGGTTTTCAAACTGAGCGGGTGTTCTATGAGCATCTAATAATGTCATGTGGGTAGGAACCTTTGCTAGATCTTCAACGATGTTGTAAGGTACCAGTGTTGGGATGCAGGGTGGTGGATTATTAGGTAAATTTACCTTGTTTGGAGCCCACATAACCCTATTCCTTGGATGGGAGGGTAATCTACCATTTGCGGGAAGTTTACCTTTTTCATTGTCCTTGGGATCAGTTTTGGTCCCTTCCACTCCTTGTAGAGTGGTTTTAGGGGCCTGACTCCTAGTTTATACAGAAAATCTTCTGAAAGAAAGAGGATCATCATCGTAGGGAATAGAGTCTTCCATGTTAACTTGGTCATTTTGGGAAGTGGAAGAAAGATTGTTTTTGACCCGACATAGAGGGGATTTTCCATTTTTAGAAAATTCCATGTGACATGTATACGAGTAAAAATACTCGAGATCATGGAAGTATTGGAAAAATGACACCAATCCACTTTAACAACATGTTGCCTAGGAGGAGGAGTAGGAGGGAAAGGAGGCCTTGGCCTCGCATGAGCATAAAACTGCAAGTTATGCACCTTTTGATTAGGGGAAATTATTTGGTTGTTCATGTTCATTAACAACTTGAGTGTTTCTAAACTTACCCTTTCTTCAATCCTTGAAGTTTGGGCAGGCGGAGGTTCATATCGAGTACCCTCATTTCTAGGTACCTCATTCCTAGACCTCCCGTTAAAATAGGGCTGCGCTAAAGGTGAGGGAATCATACTAGATTCCTCCATGTTTCTTTCAATTTCTAGGGCACTAGCCTTAGCCACATATAAAGTTTGTAGTGATTTATCTTTCAATATATACTTTACATTCAGATTCAGAGAGGTCATGTAGTAATGGAACAAATTTTTCCCAGATGGTTGGGAAGTAGTTGGGATCCTATTCAAGGTTGAGGTAAAGCGTTGATTAAAATTATGCATTTTCTCACCCTCAAGAATGGAGTTGGTTGTGAAATCCCTGAGCAGGGAAGCCACATCATCCACCCCTTGGAAATGTTTCTTGAATTCTTGGATCATAGTGTCCCAATCTAGGATACTATCATTGGGAAGCAAGCAATACCATCTCACTACTTCACCCTCAAAGTTTCTTACAAAAATTCTAATGATGACATCAGGAATTGTTATGTCCATAAGCACTAATGCATGATAGAAGTTTTGTATATGTTATTTGGCACTCAATGTACCAGTGCCACTGAACTTAGGAAGCCTATTTGGGGAATCCACAAGTATGTCATGAAGAGGTCTAGTTAACCTCAATGGAGTTTCAGGTTGCCATGGCATTGCCATTGGAACAACTATGGGAGGAACAACAAGAGTTGTTGGAACGACAGGAGGAACAACCTAAGGATCAGTAATTGTTGTTGGATTAACTAAAGCTTGCTTTAGTAAGGGGATTTTAATAGGAGAAGAGGAAGAGAGTGACTCAACTCACACGGTAGGGGTAATGAGTTTCCTTGGTTTCCCAGGTGTATGTGTCTCACTAATTGTTTTCTTTTGCGAACTTTAACTTCTTGTATTCCTGGGGGACATTGTTTACCTAGTATTAGGATACTTCTGCCTTGCCAAATTGCAAGGGGATCAAGTAAGTACGTTGAGTACAAGAGATGTATCACACCAACAATCCTATTCTTTCTAACACAATGCAGATTAACCCAATTATAAACAAAGCTTTTTTTTTCGTTCTTCTCGAAGTGGAAGGTAAGGTATGACAGATTTATAACTTCCCACATGAGTTCGAACAAGTAGAATATGAGACTGACAAGGTAAAAGGAAATGAAATATTGATGGTATTTATGGCTCCCATATGCAACAGAAATAAGGGAATTGAACTATAACAAGCAGCAAATGAAATTCCAAAGAGTTACTGAAAGACCTTGCCACAAAATTTTGTAAAAAAGTGGGAAAAGGACCACAAAAAATTTGGGTCCAATGTCCAGTAAAAGTTTGGGATACAAGAAAAACCAAAGAGGTTTGTAAGTCCTCGGTATGGTCTCCAGAAAAAGGTACATGTTATAAGCAAAATATGTTTGTTGGGATAGATCTGACCTATCGAGATGTGAAGCTGGTTACAACCTTTTTGATAGCTCGGCACTGGGCAGAGACTACCCAATCCTCAAGTGGTCCTTCTCCTGAGGCGGTAATGAAGGAGAAAAAAGAGAGGTGAAAGACTTACAAGAAGTCTTTCTTAGGACCACCCACCTTGGGTGTTTTCCTCCCTCGGCTTCTTGGATGTCCAAAATGGCCTGGGGGTGAAAACTATGGACAGTAGGATGAAAATAAGATCACTGATTTTTTGGACAATGAACTATAAAAAGAGAACAATGAGATGTTCACTCCCTTAAAGTGTTGGAAAATGGCCCAGAATGGGTCCCTTGTGGTAAATCGGTGTCCTGGACAATTTACCAATGGATGCCTCAAGTGAAAGAGTGAAAAACAAGGGTGAAATGTGAGCTTAAAAGCTATATCCAAGTCCTTTTAAATGTTATTAAATTGTGAATAGTGATCTTTTCAAAGATTTTAAGATCGAGAAACAAGCCCATAATGGATTGATACCCCCCGGGGTGACCCAGGAAGTGATCATTAAAGATTGTTAAATAAAAATGGCATCGTAAAACGGGATGGAAAACGCTTTTACAAGCTATTACAACTATGATATAAGGTAAAGTATTCACAACTTCAATTTTTGGTTCGTGGGTTAAGGGTGGACTGATGAAAGGTTGACTTTAAAAGGGTTTTATTGGAGAATTTTTAGTTTTTTAACACATGCCTTGGCCACCACACTATTTTTAAGGTTATCCCGATCAGACACACACATCTTGGAACGGTGCCAACCAGTATAAGAAGAATAGTCCTAGTAGACCATGGTGGTTAGGTTGAAGAGTTCCCCATGCAGTTCAGAGAAGCAGGGATTAGCCACTTCTCGTCACTAGCGCTTTCGGGCACTTAAATTTGATTGGATGGAATAATGATACCTGTGAAAAGGAAGAGGCCCAGTACCCCCCTAAAGAGATTTTTATTTGAGCTTACCTATGCAAAGTAGTATTCCAACCAAGCTAAGCTAATCAACTCCTTGACCGTGTTGTACTAAGGAAATACCACTCGACTTGTACTAACTAGACAACTTCCGAGGGGCTCTTGATGAAGACTCCCTAGATTTGACTCTTAGTATCCTAAAAAATTTAAATTGATTGAATTTAAATTGATTGAAATGAACCACCAGGCCATCCACGTGGCGAGGTCACGTCTTGCTTTCACAAGTGTGCCTCCTAGTTACTGAATTTGAAATATATCTAAAAATATATACATAAAACAAGTAAATAGATAGGTGACATATATGTCACAGCGAAATAATATGCATATGTATGTAGCCAAATAGTTTAAGTTTGTTTTGAGTGTATGGGGTGGACCCCTGATTTTTTTTCAAGTGTTTTGCAACTTTTTTCGTGTATTTAGCTTGTTGATTTTTGTATGGCCCTTTTAGGGGCATCCACCTATATATTAGTGAATGAAAAATGATATAATGGAAATATGACAAGATTAACTAATTACAAGTAACGATTACACCATTCAACCCAAAGGAATGGGTTGAGTCTCTTTGAGAATGACAAGGCCGCCATGTGCATGAAAGCCCCAACTAACTCCATGTATGGGGATTGTATGTTTAGTGTTTAAAATTTAGAAATGATGATGATTTTCTACACAAGTATAGATCATATTTTATGAACATAAATTCCCAAGTAAGCATCTCAAGTTATCTACACAAACTAAGCATATCAACATTGGTATGTGTGCCAAAAATTTTGGAATGAGTGCAAGTGATATATAAACTGAATATGAGAGTGATTGGGTAGATTTACCGATCAAATTAGATGTTTTTATTCACTATCCTGCTGGCCCCTTTTCCTCAAAAAGGTCTTTATGTGGTCTCCAACTGCTTAAGAGAAACATAATAGGTGATCGGTTATGTCGTTGCAGGAAAACAATGAAATTTTAGTATTTATGCATGAAAAAACTTAATTAAATCTAACATAAATTTGCACATAAAAGGTATATAACAACCAACTAATATGGCTGCCCTAAAAGGTATATAACAACCAACTAATATGGCTGCCCCGTGGGGGAAATTGACCAAAATGACCAATTTTCCAACTTGGGACAACAAGGATAATGGTAGGAAAACATAACATAAATATACATGAATGAAAAAGAGAAAGAAAACAAGTATGAACAACCAACTAAGGGGCCTATTTGAGGGATGTCCTAAGGGTCCTTAGGACTCCCAACCACTAGCTAAGGATAAAAATAACTGAGTACTTAAAAAAATCTGCACTAAAACACATCAAACAAGTTAAACCAAGCTGTTAGAAAATGAAAATAAGCAAGTTAAACCCAAGGAAGAAACAACAAACACATAGATAACCAATCCCTCCTGGAGATAGATAACATAAAAAGCATTAACGTCTACCCCTCAACCATTAACCAACAAATGACATATCCAACAACTAAAATCTAACAAGTATCACACACAAAGAGTCTTGGAAAATTTCAGCAGAGCTTTGTTACTATATTCATCCTCCTTTTTTTACAATTCCAACCCTCTTATTTATAAATGAGAGGTGAAGGCTTAGGGTTAGGTCACAAGACACTTGTCACTTTTGGAAAAGTGACAAGTGGACCAACCCTAAAGTCTTTTTGTTTTTTTCACCAAAAAGTAATCCTATCCAAAAAGTATCTTATCCTAAAGTGAACCTTATCCAAAAAGGGAATCAAATCAGATTTTATTAGACCCTTTAATTGAACCTTTAATTGATTTGACCCTTTAATCAAAGTCATTTTTCATAAAATGACAAAATCGATATGCCACATCACCATATGCCTTGGGATTTGTGCCATCCCAAAGGATATTTGACTATTTCCATGTTTTTCAGTTGTAGGTGAGGTGGTTTAGGAAAATTCCTGACCATCCATGGCTGCCAAATTCACCGGGATGAAGCCCCAAGGTGTGGGGAATTCACATATCTCCTTAGGAGAGAAAGGGGCCTTTTGGATTTGGTCATTGTAAATAAGCAAATTCCCACTATTCAAACAATTTTTAGACTTTATTATATCCCCCATTTTCTTCCTATAAGTTTCCCTGTGAGATGACCGCAACATGGCTTCGATTTGGGCTTGTGTCGGTGAGGGGACCCCCTGGGACTGAACCTTGATAGGTTATTACCCTATACCAAACAACCACAAAACTGTTCTTTATTGTTCCCATGCTATATACTAGTCATCTACCTTTCCACTTCCTTTTGTTTGGCACAAATCCGACTATGGATGAGTAAGATATGGCCCTGGGAAGGTATGTGGAAGGAGCTGGTTGGGAGACTGATTAAGGAAAATTTTGAAGTTGGGGAAAAATATTGGGCTGGACACAAGAATTGATAGGCTTCTACAGGACTGCATACTTGTAGATTAAATGGGTTTTCATCATCCATCCCAATTTGGCCTTGGAGACCCCCAATTAGGCCTCCTTCCGGTGCATGCTTGTCGGGCCAATAATGAGTCCATGTCACTCTGGGACATGCCACTGAAATTATGGGCTGAATTTGCTGAGGTGAATTCCATGGATGCATTCTAGACTTCGCCCCGGTCGTTTCTACTATTGACGGGTGGAAATCCGCCTCTGTATGGCGAAGTTATGGAATTAAACTGTCCAATGACCCTGTGAGGGGGAAATTTGATTTTTTAATGTATAGTTTTTTAAATATATATGAAAAATTATTAAATTTTTTAGTTTTATTAAATAAATTTAATAATAATTTTATTTTAAACATGTATAAAATATATACCAATGTTGAAATTATTGCAAACTGCGTGCATAGCTCATAAATCTGAACTGAACATTTTTTACATGAGGAATTATGATGTGGGAGGGTTCACAACCCTCTGAAGGTAACCAATTGATACTCTTTCAAGGGAAGAGGCCATAGTAACTATGACCCCCGCCACTGTCTTTGACTGGAACCATAACACTAAGGGATTTTTGTGGAGCAATGACTGTGTAAAACACCATGGTGAGCCCAAAGTAGATTTTTGGGTCAACACCAACGTTGGGCAACTTCTTAATTTTAAGGAACTTCTTTTTTCCTTCACTTTTAAAAATAGATGTTCACCCACTTTATAATATCTTAAAACTCTATTCTTGTCTGCATAAATTTTCTTCCTATCCTAGGTATCCTTTATATTTTGCTTGATCTTTGTCACTTTCTCTTCCATTTCCTTCAACAAATCTGGCCCAATAATTTTTCTTTCTGTTGGATTATCCCAACTAATTGGTGGGTTAGACATCCTTCCATACAATGCTTCAAATGGGTTCATTTTTAATAAGGCTTGATACCCATTAGTGTAAGTAAATTCAACTAAATGAATATAATTCTCCCACTTTGATGGCTTGTCCATCACATACATTTTGAGCATATCTTCAATTATTCTATTAGTTCTTTCTTTTTTCCCATCTGACTATGGGTGATTATATGTTGTATTGAAATTTAAATTTGTTCCAAATACTTTAAACAAACCTTTTCTAAAAATTGGATGTGAATTTTGGATCTTTTTCTGAAATAATTGCTTTGGGCACTCCATGTAGCCTAACAACTTTTCTCATGTATATTTATGCAATACTTGTTTCCTTGTGTATTTTATTCATTGGAATAAAATGTGTTTCCTTGGTTAATTTATCCACCACCACCATGATGGAATCATGTTGCTTCACTGTTATGGGAAGCTTTGTAATAAAATCAATTGTGACTACTTCCCACTTCTATTTTGGAATGGGAAATGGTTGTAACATTCCAGCTGGATGTCTATGCTTAGTCTTAATCTTCTTGTATTCTAGGCATATGACTATATAATTAGCCACTTCTTTATTCATTTCAATCAAAAAATATTAGCTTCTTACAATTGCAATTGACTTCTAATATCTTGGGAGCCCGACATATGACACATTTTGTATTTCCCTCAACACCATATTTTTCAGCTCACTAGAATTTGACACATATGTTTCCTCTATACGTGAGTATTTCATCATCTTGCAGCTCATAATATTTAAACTTCTGTTGTAAACTTCCTTGATTTAATGTTTCTTTTATTTTCAAATATTATTGATATGAAATTTTTGCTGCAATACGTTAATCTTTCATATTAGTGTTGTACATGCTAATGGCCACAATATACATTTCATGAGCTCTCCTGTCGAGTACATCGACCTTTTTAGTCTCTTTTCCTTTTATATTCTTAATTTCAAAGTCATATTCACTAAGAAATTCCAGCCATCTAGTTTTCCTAGCATTTAATGAGGGTTGTCCAAACAAATGTTTCATACCACAATAGTCTATCATTAGTTTAAATTTTCTCTCTATGAGGTAATGTCTCTACATTTTTAATGTGTGAATAATGACTACTAATTCTATATCATGGGTAGCATAATTCCTCTCATGCTTTTTTATTTTCTGGGACTCATAGTATACCACATGATCATTTTGTGCGAGGACACCACTAAGCCCTTTCTTGCATGCATCTTCTCACACCACAAAATTTTCATCTGGATTTGCAATATTCAATATTAACACACTTGCCAAGATGTCTTTCAGTTGCTAAAATCTCTCTTCACAGTTGGGAGTCCATTCGAATTTTACTCCCTTCTTTTGTAAAGAAGTCATTGAGCTTGCAATCTTTGAGAATCCTTTTATGAATATTCGGTAATACCCTACAAAACCCATGAATAATATGACCTCTATAGCACTTATTGGCACTAGCCATTCTCTAATGGCCTCTAACATCTTAGGATCAATTGTTATTCCTTCCGCCGAAATTATATGCCCCAAGTAGTGAATTTTCTTTTGATAAAATATGCACTTACTTAACTTATCATACAATTTATGCTCTCTTAAAACTTGCAACACCATTCTTAAATGTTTCTCATGTTCCTCCTATGTGTTTTAGTAGATGAGTATATCATCTAGGAACATAATCAAAAACTTGTCTAAGCATTCCCTGAACACTCCATTGATCAGACACATGAAAACTATCAAGGAATTTGAGAGTCCAAATGGTACTACCCTGAACTCATAATGCCCATATCTTGTCCTAAATGTTGTCTTGATAATATTTTCTTCCTTTATCCTCAGTTGCTGATAGTCTAATATCAATTCAATCTTGGAAAATATTCTTTCATCTTCCAACTGATCAAATAGATAATCAATTATTGACACATGATGTATTTGTTCTTTATGGTGACCTAATAATTTAGCTATCTCAAA
This sequence comes from Picea abies, assembly GCA_900067695.1. Lineage (NCBI taxonomy): Eukaryota > Viridiplantae > Streptophyta > Pinopsida > Pinales > Pinaceae > Picea > Picea abies. The sequence continues at coordinate 12,767 of CBVK0101945348.1, forward strand.
TTAATACACAACCTTA
>CBVK0101945354.1:0-21994 GCA_900067695.1 Picea abies
CATACAACTGGTGCTCTCTTAACACTTGTAACACCATCCTCAAATGATGTTCATGTTCTTCTTCTTACTTGGAATATACAAGGATTTCATCCAAAAAGTAATGACAAACTTGTCTAAATATTCTCGGAAAACACCATTCATTAAGCACATGAAAACAGATGGTGCATTTGATAACCCAAATGACACCACTGTGAACTCGTAAGGACCATACCTTGTCTTGAAGGCAGTCTTGTTGATGTCTTCATCTCTGATCCTTACTTGATGATATCCTGACCTAAGATCAATCTTTGAGAATATCCTTGCATCCTTTAACTGATCAAAGAGATCATTGAGCCTTGGCAAAGGATACTTATTCTTTATAGTTACCTTGTTTAATTGTCTGAAGTCAATACACAGTCTCAATGTTCCATCTTTCCTCTTCACGAATAAAACTGGGGTGCCCCAAGGTGACACACTTGGGCGTATATACCCCTTCTTCAAAATCTCTTCAAGTTGCATTTGCAGTTCCTTCAACTCTGGTGTACTCATTATGTAGGGATTCTTTCATATTGGAGCTACTCCAGACATCAAATTTATAAAGAAATCAATATCTCTCTTCGGGGGTAGTCCTGGTATCTCCTTGAACACATCCTCAAAATATTTCAAGATTGCATGATCCTCTAGATTTGGCACCTTATCCTTAGGTGCTTCCTCCATATGAGCTGCAAATATTTGGAAGCCCTTCTTGTAACACTTCTTCAATTGCATTGTTGAGATCTCTCAGATAGTAACTGTCCTAGGAATTCCTTGGATTATTCTTGGGTTCCCTTCCTCACTCAGATAAGTAAACACCTTGTTATGACAGTCTAAGATAGCATGGTGTTGTTCCAACCAATCAATACCAATTAGACAGTCATATGAACCCAAGGGAAGGGTGTTCAAATATGCCTTGGTACTTAGCCCATTCATGTCTATTGCACATGATTTAACCATCTCAGCAACATTTCTCTTGGCTCCTGTAGCTAGTTGTACCAGCCAAGATTTCCCATGCTTGCTTCATGGCAATTTCAATCTTTCCACTACCTTAGGATCTATATAGCCATGACTAGCTCCTGAATTTATTAAAATAGTAAAGGTGTGGTTATTGATCATACCTTCTACTTCAATCATGTGTGATTGAAACTCTGCTTGCTTGTTGTCCAGGGTTGCATAGATCCTTAGTACACTTATGCCCATGTCCTCCACTATTTATGCTTGTTGTACATTGTGGAAATCTCTCACTTTGTCACTTTTGTGAGGAAAATATATATACTTATGGTCTCATTTACAACCACACATTGAATGGGTGTCTGCCTTGGCCTTTGCCCACCTACCTCAGCCATTATGTGCTCTCTAAAACATGGTTTTCCTTGAGGAATGTTTCTGAAAAAGGGTGGCTTGTTCCCCTTCTTCCTTTTTCCCTCTTAAACTTCTTCTTGTCTTCCCAAGCTCTTTGGAAAGTAGGCTTTCTCTTATGCTAATCATATAAGAACTTGGCTCTCCTTATGGTTTCCTTTAAGGTCTTGGGATCATCATATTGAATCTTTTCACTAATAAAGGATGGCAACCCACTCAGATATCTTTGAATATTTACTGTCTCATCCTTGATGAAGGAAACAAACTTCAACAGTTCTAAAAATATCCTTTCATACTCATCAATAGTCATGCTGCTCAGTTTGAGTTCAAATAACTATTCCATCTTTTCGTCATAATACCTCTTGGTGAGGTATTTCTTCTCAATATGCTTCTTGAATTCCTTCCAAGTCACATTTTTTTCTCTGATGTGCTACACTTGCACAAGTTGATCCCACCACATGGATGCCTTTTCTTTCAGTTGATAAATATAAATTATTCCTTCTGCATGAGAATAATAGTTATGCAGTTGGAAATATTTTCTCATGCCCAACAACCATGTCTCATCATATTCATCTTTCTTGTGCTCTCCATCAAAAGTAGGAGGTTTGATCTTATTCATTTCTCCTTTCAACTCATCCACCCCAGACCTCCTATGATGCTTCCTTATAGGGGATGGACTTGAGTTGCAATGTGCTCTCATGTTGGAATGCCTTTGGGAGTGATGGTGATGTCTGTTATCACTCCTTGATCTTTCTTTTCCCCCAGGGGTCCCATGGATTCTTGATTTGTTGGAGCCACTCTCCTTATCCAACTTCTTTTCAATTTTGTCTAGGCTTTTCATTAACTTCATACTGAAGTCTTCTTGTTATTCCTTGGATTTCATAAGCCTTTCATTACCAGCCTTGTGGCTCTGGACATCTGTCTGCAATTTTCTGAGGGTCTCAGCCAGATTTATGTCTTCTTCCTTTCCTCCTCCATGTCCACTGGAGTTGGTTCCTTCCATACCCAACTGGACATTCATCCCTCTGATTTCATCCTCTTGACTCTAGACTATCTGTGTATCGTCCATCACTTTGCACTCTGTGTTGATTCTGATCTGACAATTGTTAATTCTGCAAAAAATGTGCAGCCAACAAAACTTTGTCAGGCTAATTGTTCTCACTATTTTCATGAAAGTACGAACTATTTTGATTCATTAATATATATCAGACTTCTTTTCTGTTGATTTCTTAAGAAATTGACAGTTTAAATCCAATTTCTAGGTGAACATTTATCTACTACCGTTCAAGACCTTTCCAATGCTTGTTTCCATGCTCAATTCTAAGTTTTGAGTAGGAAGTTATGGATACTTGAACAATTTGTCTTTTCAGTGATGCAATCTTATACATGGATTCTTCCAACTCAAAGTCCAATTGGCTCTTGGATCCGTGTTGGATCCCTTCTTCAGGTTTACATACCTTCCTTACTTCTTTAGGTGTAGGTATGTACAATCAAGAACCTCACGGGCTCTTTCTTTAAGCCCTTTCATGTTCTTAAAACAAAATTTTGGGCGCTAGCCCCTTTTCTTCAGCACCCAAATTTATGTGACCACGGGTTGTGACCAAGCGCTAGGTTGATAGGTGTTTATCCGAAACTTTGATGCTTCAGATAATTTCACACCTTCTTCTCTCATTTATTCCGAACACTGAACTCCTAAAACTTTTTACTTTCTAGGGCCCATGTAATATTGTTGTAATCATATAAGATGATGACACATAGCCCCCGCGTTTAAGACTGCTAAATCGTCCAACAAGGTTGACAAAAGTACAATTATGAATAACAAGTGGCATGTCTAGAAGAGGTCCACGTCACCTCTGGTGACATCATAATGCCACATCATACCCCATGTTTCAACACTTCATAGCTCTGACACTTCGGGCTTCAGAGGTTTTTGCAACTCCAAACTTTCAAATCCCCCGGAGCGTCGAATTGGTGAAATCGCGAAGGACAGTGGATCAATGGAACTTCGGGCTTTGGGGATTTCCTAAGCATGTCTTCACAAATCTACCAAAGTGTTGAATTATTGGAGATCCTCTCCTTCCTCCACGTGTCATCTCTCAATCAATGCTCGAGATTAACTCTGGCCTCTGGGAGTTCTTGATTCAATCAACCAGCAACACAATTCCTCCAGAGTACTAAGTATTTGGACCTTGGGATCTAGCACCACATGGTAGAACACTAGAAGCGGACACGTGGCCCAATCCGAGGAGTAACACGTGTCAAATTCTACCTGGAAAAATCAATCTTTTAAAAGCAAAAAACACACTGACACGTGTCACACATCTTGTGTACCCACGTCACCCCAAGCGGTGTCATCAAGCCACATCACTTCGGTGCTTTGTGACTTTAGAAATTCATGACTTCGAGACTCCGGAGATCCGAAATTTTTTCCAATTGTTTTCCCCCGAACGTTGAATGCCCAAACTTCTTAACCTCTCGGGGTCCACATAGTACAATTGTCATCAATCAAGGTGGTGACACATGGCCCCACCATCGAGTGACATGTGTCAAGTCCCAATCGGTACTAAGGGCTTGTCAAAAGTACAAAAACAAGTTCCACGTGGCAGACTTAGGATAGGTCTACGTCACCCTACGTGATGTCATCATGCCACATCATATCCGGTGCTTCGGGACTTCAGGGATTTCTTATCATCGTCACTTTCTAAAAACTGTCGAACATGTCCACGTCACCCCGGTGTTTTGCAATTTTGCCACTTCGAAAGATCTCTTCTCATCTACACATTTTCAAAACTCCTGAATTGTCGACTGTTGACAACTGCTTCCCGTAGCTTTGGGACTTCAACGATTTCTTCACCACACAATCTCCAATGGATTTCCCCGAACATTGAACCGTCGAACCACTTGGGAAATCTAATGGTTCTCCTCCTTCCGAATGATCTATGGTTAAGATTCATTCTGGGACATCAGAGCTTCATGCTTCGGCTCCTTTCTCAACAAAAACTTAAAAACTCATCGAAGTAATGAAGTCTGAAGGACTCAATGGATAACTGTCATGCACCTTCTCCAGATCTGATGGTTGTGAGGGATATGTCTTCTTCCGAACATATCCAACAGCCCAAATTTAAACTTTGTGGCCCAATACCATGACTGTTGTGGTTTATAAAACTTTTATACCTCCTAAGCTTTTGAACATAACCAAGGTGTTCCCTCAACGCCCTCCTGGCACTTTCTAATTTTAATTCTCTGAAACTTTTGCTTCAAAAATCACTTATACGACCCAATTCAGGCTCAATGTCAAAAACTGGGCTCTGATACCATATTGTAACTTACCCAGCCATCCCAGGGTCGGGGCATGCTACCAAAAATCTCTACTCTGTTCAAACTCTGGTATACATATATATATAATGCAAATTTAACAGATATAAACATTATGCTCATACACAAATTCATGCGGAAGTGACAGTAAACACATACATGCAATAAACACAGGCAATTCTGATAAACTTCAGACATGTACTTAATACAACATGTAAAATTAACATTGAATTGGTACTTATCTTTTTATGAAAGCCACCAACTACGTGCAGACCTTCCACGAACCTCCTAGCCTTAAAGCACGCTGCTCCAAGATATCAGTAGTGGGTCACCCCCGAGATGGGATTAAACTCCACCCAGGGTAAAGGAAATCCTAGGCTAGGCTGAGATTATGGAAAGTTGCACATTGCAACTAGAAGGATTCCCTCCAAGGATCCTACTTATGCCCACTGCTCATAGACTCTCATTCCCCACATGCATGTCCCACCCCAGGAATATACACCTTCACTGTTCCACAGTCCATCGACCGCTCCACTTCCTTTCTAGGACTTCAGCAACAGGTCGGATCAGGAATTCTTAGAGCTCTATAGTTGTTGTTGGACTCCCTCTAGAAGAAATCACTTCCCTAGCAATCTCTCTCACTTGGAAAGAGTTGCTCACAGACCTGACAACCTACTTCTTCAATCCATGGGCTTGAAAACCCGCCTCTTAAAAACCACAGGCTTGACAACCTGCTTCTTATGTTTAGCTCCTAAGTCAAGCGGGTAACCACAGTAGCAAAATCAGGTAAGGCAAGGTATGGGCTTAGCAAAAATACCAGTGCACGCAAGTTACAGACATTCACGTTGGCAGAGGGTTCAACAATGGCGGAAAATGGTTGACTTCCTGCTTGCTCAGTGCGTGAGGGAATGGGGAGAATGACAAGAATGGTGAGCGAACCCCCATAACGATGGATTTTCCCACATAAATCTACATGTGCCCAGGTTGACACTTGGATCTCTTGGGAGCTCGTTCCTCTCCACTTGGAGTTTGTTCCTTTCCCCAAAGGAACTTAGGATAGCAGGGTTTATTTCCCAAGCCTTAGTATTTTAGGAAAATACATTATAATATTCCCTTGGGTTAAGCCCTCAATATTAGCCACTTTTTCCTAGCCTCTCAGCCCATTCCCTTTCCCTTCCTAGTGGAGCTTAGTCCCCCATAACTCTTTCTTCGTGGTTGGTCTACACGCAACGATGTAATTATATTAATGATGTGAGTATTTATATATGCAAAATCAGGCTCTCTGGCCTTCATTGTCTAGGCTCTCTGGCCTAATAAACACATAAGCCTCTCAACTTATAAACACTTGGCTCACCAGCCTATAAACATCATTACAATTCAGCAAGGGCTCAGCCTTGGGGTATTACAAATGGCAACATAGAGGATTTGTTCTTGTTCATATGGTTTGAAAATGCATCTAATATGAACATGCTTGATTGGGAGAATGCAAATGAGCTAAATACTACAAAGGTTTTCTTGAATAAGTATATTACAACTTGGAACCTGTGAGATTGCCACCATAGGAACCCCGTGGTTCACCACTATATTCTTGACTATTCATGTTTATTAAGAATTGTTATGTTATTAAGAAAATAATCCACTTCATGACTATGAAGAACTAGTTAACAACATTCAATGACACACAAAATGCACATAAAGTGTGTGCTTATGAAAGAAAGGATTGAGCATTAAATGGCATTGTGAAGTTCCATGGGAGTTACATGCTTCATTCAACATGTTCATTAACGAGAATGGGCATAAAACCTATAATCAAGCTTGAAATGATGATGTGCTAATCAACCACCATTGTGGCATACTATCAATATGATATGGAAATGTTGATTGCCAACCAATTCTCTCCCACCATGCCATGCAAAAGCACATTGTAAAGTATGCTTTCAAAGTATAGACAAAGTTTGAAATCTATTGCCATATGCTTCACAAAATTGCACGTGTTGCACCTCTACTAGATCCTGCCATGGTCATAGTTCAAAAATTCCTTATGGAAACTATTGTCCACTATGACATGAGAGCACACAAAACATGTCATATATTGGAAAAACTACATGGCATGACAATTAGAAGTCAACCATTTTTTTTTTGAATGTCGGATGCAAAATTTAGGCATCTCACATAAGATTCAAGTTAATCAATTCCAATAACAAACTTCATAGATGCATACATTTTACATCCACCTCCAACAATCCACACCTCTTATAGAAGTCACAAGGTCTTGGTCATTTGATGCTCGTAGAAAAAAATAAATGTGGAAACTAATTGTTACAAGGGAAAAACTCTCTATGGCCAAGGGTAAACCACAACAGACAGGTATGATTGCATAAATCAACTCGATTCCAACATGTGCTATATAAACTAATGTGCAATACGAGGAAGAAGCCTACCTCGGTCCAATCGTTTGATGTCGTTCCACCGTTGAGCACTTTGACCCAAAGCTTTACACCTGCAAGAAGTTCTCAACAAACAAGCAATGCAAGTATATAGTGGTAATATATAAAATGAGTTAGCACATCAGATAGCACAATCCATTAATAAACATTACAAACATGCCCATGGATAATAATCATATATTTGCAAGATATTGATAGGACAGGAAAGGAGTATTTCTATTAATAATTGATCAATAGAAGTATCAACATTACAGACTTCTGTGTTGGCACAGTTTGAAACCAAGAAACCAAGTTCCTTCCAACTGGGTCTCCACCACTTCAATCCTCCACCAAAGGCAAGCTCATAGAAAAGAGGTAATGAGGTCCTCTCGACAATAAGGAAAGAGCTCGGGGGCTGAACACTGTGTTCAGACTTGAGGGACAAAGGGATGCAGACTCAATATGAAGCAATTTCTCTAGAGTAACTTTGCTCTCAAAGTTGAATGCTTTTTCTTCCTTTTCCATAGCTCGAAATTGTGCTCTTATAGCCTCCAGAATGCAACTAAAGGGCCGAGTCGAAACATTTCCAGTATATGGAAGGCCAAAGATCAGAGATCTTTTGTCATGACATGGAAACCCGACCTCATTTTTTATTTTCTGGCACAAATCCCGATATACGCAAGTTGTAGTGGAGCAACAAGCGTATAGGCATCTTGTAAAGCAGTTAGGGAGCATATATGTGGAAAAATATATATTTTTGGCTCTGGATTTATCAAAAAGGGGTTGTTAAGTCTGCATAGGGAAATGGAAAAAGGCCCTCTGTGCAAGATAGCAATGGTGAGGCAAATATTGCTATAACAGATGCTCCCTAATGTGTGAGATCAAAGGAGTATCTGCAATGGTCGAAATACATTATAAATACCCTAGAAGTGGAGTGGTGGAGAACCAGTTGGACGAACTCAATTTCTCATTACATTATGTACTGACTTTGCATACATGGCTACCAAGAATACAATGCAGATCCATGTGGAAAATATACCAACAAGTGTTCATGGCCATGAGTAGGCAAGTATAAATGCGGTTACATGCCAATAGTTGTCATAGTCACGAACAAGGCCCAGTGAAACCAATCTCAAAATCAATCTGAAGATATTTGTATACCATGGAGTACAATCTAATCTCCCATGATCGCTGAAGTCAAATAGGTACTGGTCCAATGAAATGGAAGCAACAGCTCGGGAAAGCTGGATCCACAAAGTGATGTCTTCAAGTCTTCAATACAATCCGCCAATGGTGCAAGTCTACATCATGTGAATAAATGAGTTGAGGTCGAACACGACGAGACATCGTTTGATTATCGGTCATTGAGGTATACCGTTAATAAACACGAGACAACCTGCCAATGATGAAAGTAGGTATCAAGGCACCGAGTACATATCTACAAATGTGAATAAAGGAGCTGGTGTCGAACACTTGAGAGATCCATTGATCAGGAGACATTGATGTATTCTCATCTGTCAATGGCGAGAGAGACTGCCACTAATGACTGCAAGCCTCAAGGTACTCATAAAACTATAGGTCTCGTATCCAGAATACATGAGCTGAAGTCGATGGAAAGAGACCTGTTGAAAGGAGAGCATTAAGGCATCTCTCATCAGTCAGCACAAGGAACAAAGCAGGAGCTTCATGATTTTGTGGAGAACGGACGAAGAACGTGTTCACGAACCAACGACCTTGTGTGTCTTTCACATGTGCCAAATTGCAAGCGGTACACGAAAAAGACCCTCTGAATAACAGTCAATGATGAAAACTACTGACAAAGGCAAGGAAACCACCAATAAGGCTAATGGCATCCAAGACACTACATGAATCCCAAAGTATGAATAGATGTCTTGTCGTCGAACACAAGGGAAACCACCCAGTCAACGACCCATGATGAAATGTTGATTGTTGGGTACAAGGTGACCTACCAATGATGAAAGTAGGGCCACAGTGCATCATAAGACCAAAGTATCATGTGATTTTGAGACAAACTGAGGGTATGGCCGACATGCAAAGTCAAGATTTCTGAGGAGTGGCTGACACATGTTGATAGACTTCCTTTGAACAAGAGCATGAGACATACAGTGGACTCCGACAAAATAGACCTAATGATGTGATAACTAGATGTAGGAGGCATCCATAATGTTCTCTATAGTGACTGGAAGATTAACCAGTCGGTAGAGAAAATTATGTAACAGGATCAGCTTCCTAAGGCCATGCTAAACCCAAAATTATGATGATGCAAGGACTCAATAACTTTGTGCTCTGTTCAAAGGCGACATGACTGCTACCAATTACAATATAGTACTCCCTTCCCGCCAGTCTTTTTTTGTTTTTTCATAACAAGTGAATGCTATGATACAAGAGGGAACGAGTGTCGCAAGTAAGCAAAACTAGTTCCAGCAGTGGAACGTACCTATGCTCAATGCATGCGGGAGATGGACACTCGGGGCGATGTTCCCTCTAGGGTATAGGGTGTCAAATCGCAAAGGATATAATCAAAGCTCTGCTTGGTTGAGGATGCAAACTGCTTGGGCCATGGTTTATAATGCAAAGCGAGAACCGGCTAAAGGCTCAATACTACAAGCAAGGGCATGAGATGCAATCACAATTTAACGCCAAAAAATGTCCTTTTTTTATATCTTTTAGTCTACTTGGTGTGAAAAAGGGGTAAACTTGTGCCAAACAGACGTCTTTTTAAATCCAATTTACGAGTGTGAAAAAGACAAGTTCACTCAGCGATCTTTTCCATTTTTGATAGCAAGTCGGAAAAGAGCTTAACTGAGACTCATGATCTTTCAAATCCAATTTTAACGAGTGTGAAAGGGACAAATCACTCGGCAATCTTTTCAATTTTTAATAACGAGTCAGAAAAGAGCTTAACTAAGACTTGTGATCTTTCAAATCCAACTTTAACGAGTGTGAAAGGGAAAAATCACTCGACGATCTTTTCAATTTTTAATAACGAGTTAGAAAAGAGCTTAACTAAGACTCATTTTTTGGAAGACTGCGGGTAATAAGGCCGCGTGTGCATGAATGAGAAATGAGGCTCATTGTAAATTCATGTATCGAATTCTAATGGACTCCCGGTCCTAAGGAAAAATCTCGGCATGGGCACCGAATGACAAAGAGGTTCTAACTAGGGTACCCATGTTTGGTAAATCTCTACCATTTATTAGTGATGCTATGATAGCAAATGGAGGTTAATGTGTCGCAATAAATGGGTTCGTACCTAAGGCATAAAAAGTGGTAATTGAAGGATAATGCAAAACTGCACGATGTAGTGAATACCTATCCTATATGCTAGGTTATGAATATACCTGTCTAAGGAGACGAACGACCAACCATGACGTTGAAATCTGTAAGAAAATTGAGTCGAAACTACAAAAACCAGCTTAGAACCATTTTTGAATTAGTCCATTAGACAAAATAATAGCATAAAACTATATCAAATGGGTAAAAATGTTTTATAAATAGTAATAAAATCAAAATTTACTATGTCATTTTCATTTTCACCCAAAATAGTGCAATTTGGACTAACATACCTCTAGAAATCAAACGACAATCGCAGGAGCAATAGGCAATGGAATTGCAAACTGTCTGGACCAGGTAACTCTTCATCCCATCCTCTCCAAATTCAATGGTTACAATTTTGAATTAGGCTCCAATTTTTTAGTTTTTAAGGGCGCAAATTGAGTTTTTCAGTATACGCGGGTTTCTATTAATATGTCGCGTATACGACCAAATTTACGCCCCTTTGTGAACTACAGGGAGCGTATATTAGGCCCTACCCACGATTGTTCTTGGATAATCCACGTATACTTGCGCAAAATGGCAAAAAATAAGTTTCTAACTCAAAAATTGATTTGGTTTTTGCAGGATGGTGTTGGAGTGGAGGGAGAGAGAGCATGAGGAGGTAGATGCAGCAGTGGATGGGGATCTGGTGGCTCAAGTGGACTTAAAAAGATGTGGTCTATACAAGCTTTGGGCTCTTAAAGGAATGAGGGCCCAAGTGAGGTTATTGGAAATGCTGGTGGGCTATTGGGATCTAGATAGCGAGAGTTTTGTCCTTCATGGACAACCATTAAGGATCAAAGTAGAGGACATCTACTTCTTGACAGGACTTTCATGTCGAGGAGAGGTCATGGACCTCAGGTCACGCGGGGTTGGGAGTGGGATGAAGGTTGAAGAATACATCGAGGCCCACTATGTTGCCAGGACTCCCATGGTGGGAAGTCAAATCCCTATCTGGGCTATAGGTAACCTCATCCTGAAGATTATTGTGCTCGTGCTTACCGGGATCATAGGGTCAGTCGCGCTGCATCAAGCAACGAGACTGCTTATGTTTTACGCACTGGAGTGTGCAAGACCTACCGTGTACGATTGGTGTACCTCACTGTTGACCAATATGAAAGGTCAGCTGACAGAGTGCAAGCAGGGGGCAAAGAGAAACTTCAGGTTTGCCTCTATCCTTTGTAGCTTCTTTTTTGAGCGGATCCCAAGCCTAGAACCTAGAGTGGAGATCATTCCTAGAGGGCCATGTGATCCCTCTATGGCACAATGGATCGAGGTCATGAGATGACAGGGGGGAGGTAGGGTGGTGACACCCTACAACGATGATTTTTCTTCTGGTGAAGGAGATAAATCATAGCTCTGGACGACTATCCCTATGCGGGAATTGGTTTCAGAGGTGATCATGATATGTCGCTTCCACCAGGAGCCGCCTACAATGCCATAGGTAAACAATATTTTTTATATATTTCATTTTTTGTATTTTTGTATTTAAAAGAACAAAAATATTTTTTAGATGGTGTTTTTAAATAGATACTTGTGTAGTTGCAGACGTGGATCCGCAACGGCCAGAGGGATTCCTACGACATAGGCGGAGGCACCGGGGAGATGAGGCAGTGGGAGGAGAGGCAGAGAGAGTCCTTCAGAACATGCAGGGCAACCTGTCATGTTTCACACAGAGGATTCCTATGGTTCGGGTGGAGGATCTACCTGAAGCCATGCAGAGGTCGGTTGTCGATGTACCTAGAGCATGGGTACGACTCTTCCGGCGTCTCGCCAATGCTGTGGTTTTCTATCACGAGACTCATTCGGCGCCACAGGCGTATATGTCATGGGACATGCATATCGATTGTATATGTATTTTTGAGGGTTTTAGCCCCAATTTTGTAATATAAAACACCATATTTTTTGGAAATATACAAAAAGGGATCTTCGGTTGTACTTATATCTTACAATGTGTACATTGATTTAATGGTTTTCTTTGCTTTATTAATGTGACAAATGCCAATTCAAAACATAATTAGCGTAGGCATCGGATACATGATTAGAACTTCTAGGAATGTGAAAGTATGTAATAAAATCAATTTGTTGTTCTAAAAGACATACCCGTAGGAATCGACGGAGTAACGTCAGATCACGCACATGGTAACAACCATTCAACTGACATACAACTAACTAAGAATCCAAGCGCACCTCTATAGAGCGAATACCATGTGAGATAGCATCGCACAATAATTCTATGACGACGTTGTATCCGGCCACATTATTCGTGGATGGCCTTAGGCATATGCCACTTGAAGACACCAGCAAACCCTCAGGCGAGTAAATCACCCAAGCAGCAGAACCTAAGTTCTGTGTATGAAGACTGGCTCCATCTGTGAATCCTACGTAGACCAAAGACTCCATTGACATCTGCCAACAAAAGGGAAAACTTGATAAGCAAGCCAAAGACAAAAAAAGGGGGGGGGGAAGGTGTATATGCACTAAATTTACATTAGTATACAAAGGGTTTCTCCCAAGCGCAGGGCTCAAGCGTAATACATTTTTTAAGTACAACCCATTTATGGGCTCAACCAATTTATTCCCTTCATAATCTTCCAATTCGTAGGCTCCTTTTTCTAGAACACGTCGCACGATATAAGGACCATGCCACATGGGTTTAAACTTGCCTGCCCCTAGCAGTTCTTTGGCTTGGTCATACAAGAGGACCAAGTCACCCTCAACATACAACCAGGGACAAACAAACTTATCATATTGAACCTTGACATGTTTCTTGTTTTCCTCGATAGCTGTAAAGGCGTCCCGACGCTGCTCGTCAAGACTCTCTAGGTGTACAAGGCGCCACTCTAAATCCGAAGTGTTAGGTAGGAGCTCAACTACCAATTTGAGAGAAGGGATTTCACATTCAACGGGAAGTATCAACTCCACACCGTGTACTAACTGAAAAGGAGAAAAACCGGTGGCAGTCTTAACCGAGGTTCGGTATGCCCAAAGTGCGGGATATAACATGATGTGCCAGTTGGAATTGCTCTGACTGACAGTTTTTTGCAAGATGGTCTTGAGAGACTTATTGACGACCTCTAATTGCCCATTTGCCTGGGGGTAGTAAGGAGATGAGTGATCATGTTTAAACCCCAACTTAGACACTAGTTCTATCATCATTTCATTTTGAAAATGACTGCCATAACCAGTGACAATCTCACTCGGGATACTGAACCGGGCGATAATTTGGTTGAATACGAAAAAAGTTGCAGTCTTCCCATCAGATTTCACGATAGGCATGGCTTCAGCCCACTTGGTAAATAGTCGACAACCATGATAATGTATTGATGCCCCCCAGCCGAAGTTGGGTTGCAATCAATGAAATCTACTCCCCACTTGATGATGGGACCGATGGTAATGGCTGGGTGAAGAGGGGTTGGGTGAGAGCGCATTTTTCGAGTGAACACCTGGCAGGGGTGACACTTCTTAACCGCTTCAATACAATCTTTAAAGATGGTGGGCTAGAAGTAACTGACTCACAAGATTTTTTGGGTTGTCACAAGCCCAGATAGATGACCATCACAAGCCCCTTTGTGGCAATCATTAAGGACTAACTCGGCTTCCTCGTGAGTTAAGAAATGACATAAGGTATTATCTATTCCTCGTCGATACAAAGTGTCACCAACGATTGTATACTTTTTGGCCTGGTATCTAACACGTCGTCGATCATCTCGCGAGAGATGTTGAACGAACTTCAAGGTTTGAAGGTATAAAACAATATCTCCATACCAGGGGTTGGATGACAAGACGAGGAAAATGTGTTCATCTGTGAACGAATCGACATGAATAACATCTTCATCTAATCGTGGGAAATCAGATATTAACTCTTCAAAAACTAGTGATTTCTTTGACTTAGCCGAAGCAAAGTTGAGATCAAATTCTTGTAAGATGACAATCCATTTATTATATTTTCCACCTATGATACGTCTAGTGACGACATATTGAAATGGATTAACATCAACAACCACAATAGTTTTGCAAAGCAATATATAGTGTCGTAAACGTTGGACTGTGTGGATGACAGCCAAAGCTAGTTTTTCAACATGCGAGTAATTACGTTCAGGACCGACTAAATTTTGACTAAGATAGTAGATGACGTGCTCGCGGGGCTCATCATCCTCCTGAACTAGAACCATACCAATGGTCTCTTCAGACGCGGTGATATACAACAAGTAATCTCTACTGTAATCAAGAGATTAGGGTAGAGGGGATGAAACCAAGGCTTTCTTTAAAGCATCAAAAGACTATTGGGCTCGCTCATCCCAGATAAACGAGGTGTCTTTCTTCAATAGGTGCATGAAACCCTTAGTGATATTGGCATAATTCACAATAAACTGACTCAAAAAGTTAGATTTCCCCTGTAAACCTTGAAGTTGTCTAATCGTGCGCAGGGGAGGCAACTGAAGAATTGCCTCAACCTTAAGTGGATCTACCATGATCCCTGTCTTGGAGACTAAGAATCCTAAGAGATGGCCAGATCTAACGCAAAAGATGCATTTATGAGGATTGAGTCGGATTCTATAGTAGCGACATATTTCAAAAACGAGTCGAAGGTGCATAGCATGATCCACTCTCTTGTGAGAGTGAGCAGCAAGATCATCGAGGTAAGCTTTGACTATGTGTTTGAGATCATGAAAAGTGAAAGTCATGGCTTGTTGGAAGGTTGCTCTAGTGTTTTTCAGGCCGAAAGGCATTTTCTGGTATGTAAACGTGCCCCAAGGACATATGAATGTTGTCTTATGTTGGTCTTTGGGTTTGATCTGGATTTGGTTATAGCCTGAAAATTCGTCCATAAAATAAAATATTTCCCTTCCCGCACACTAATCAAGAATCTGATCAATGAAAGGCATGGGGAATTTATCTTTAGGGCAAGCCTTGTTCAGGTTGCGAAAGTACATACACACGAGGATGGTTCCTTGCTTTTTATTCATGAGAACGGGGTTGGATACCCATTCAGTCAAGGGAACTGAGTAGATAAAGCCGACATTAAGTAGCTTTTCTACCTCTGCCTTAATAGCGGGGGCCTTCCTAAGATTAACAGCTCTAAGGCGTTGTCAAACGCGTTTAGCATCCGGGTAAGTCCTAATCTCATGTTCGACAATACGAGAGTCAATCCCTGGTATCTCTTCATATGACCAAGCGAATACATCTCGAAATTCTTTGAAGAGGTTGGTGTAGATTAGAATCTATTCTGGCGAACAATCTGCACCTATATTTTCATTCTCGATCTTGTCAGGGGTACAAGAGATATTGATCTGGACGGTAGGAGAAATACTCGCCATATTCCCTTTGGTGTAAATGCCATGCGTATCAAGTGGAACTATGGCGTGACCGACTATCTCACTCAAGGTAGATCTAAAATCATCTTGCTCAATTATTTCAAGACTTAGGAGAAAATAAGATCGATGATGCATATCGTCCCAAGGACTCTCAGAAACATTCATGGCTTCAAGGATGGTTTCGTCTGAAGGCAAAGTCTCATCCAAGAAATCATGTGAACGAGATAACAAAGTGGCCCACACGGGCCTAAGAACTGGATCCTCCTCCACCATATGCGAGGGAATAGGATCAGGATCAGCAAAAGAGTCAAGAATAGCTTTATATGCAATCTCAGTTGCCGATAGTGGCATATCCATGCCATCATGCAACTGACCTTCAATCGACGAAGTCGGAGAAGGTAGGGTCCAAGGGTCACTAGAATAAGAAGTGCAGAAAGGGATGGACCTCTCTACTGAAGCGGGAGTACTGGACATGGCGTAAACGTGGTGAGTCGGTGCCGAGAAGTCAAAAGTTCCCATTAGGGAAGAATACATTCTGATACTGATATTCTCAGTTGCTGGTTGAGAATTGTTGACCACAGGGATCGACGGTCCAACAGATGCATTCAGGCTAGAGTACGCAAAGGATAACTGGTCGATCGTCACAATCTCCCCCTGATGAGGAAAACAAAGTGTGCGGAAAATGGATGATACGACGACGACCATAACATAAGTCCAATTGTGACCTAGTAACAGGTTATAATCGGGAGGTGCATCAACTACCTCTACTTCCACCTCTACCATGTTCCCACCTAAATGGACCAAAAAGGTAGGGAGAATACCATGAGGGCAGAAGAAATGATCGTCGAATGCGGTCAACATGGTCGACGACTTTGAAAGGGTTGGAGAACCAATATCTTTCCAACAGACTAAGGACATCACACAAGTGGCAGCACCTTCATCAACCACTGCTCGTTTGATGGTATATTTAGAATACTCCACGTGGATTTGGAAAGCCACATGGTAGGGTAAGCAAGGCTTCATGTCCGTGACATCAAACTTGATGATCTTCGAGCCACTAAGTTCTAGAGATCCTAAGGCAGAGAGTAAGGCATTCCTTTGTGATGGACACATCTGGAGTATCTCCAAAGCAGACATCGCACGAGGTGTTTGGCCCAGATCCTCAACAATAGAGTAGTTCTGGGCGGCTCTAGCATTAGGGTTATGGGCACTTGAATACTCCTTTCAGTATACGAGATGGTGGCTCTGGTTTCTCGATCTGTAAATTTGTCTCTGGGGGTGAAGGAGGAGCTTCTAGGCTGGTACTAGTTTTTGAAGAGCCATAATCTCGAGAGCGAGTGGCTATATCAATTTTTGCGTCGACCATATTGATACAAACATGGTCGCCATCTTGCGGTGGTGGGTTTTGAATCCCACCAGGCGCATTTTCGATGTTCAAAGAACTCGAGGCTAAGTGTTGGTTGTGAGGAAAAGGATTCGTTAGCACAGCGGGCGAAAGATTTAAAAGCCTCGCAGCCTCCGCAAGTTTGGGGCATAAGTGTGTAAGATGATCATCAGTACAAAGTTTACAAGGAAACTTAACCTTACGCTTTTCTTTCTTTCCCTCTCCAACATTATCGTTTTGTTTTCCATTATTAATCTTGTCCTTGGGTTTGTTCTTCCCACCTCTACGATTATTTCGACCTTTTTGTTTATTCCCATCTAGTTGTTGGTCTCCATTTGGGTTTTTCGACGACTGCACGGAATGTACATCCACCGATTGGATGGGTTTGGAGGATCGAGATGAAGCTGGTCCTCTGGCAGACTTCGTTGTCGAGTCTGCGGGATTTACATTGGTGGACCCCACAATGCCATTGGCATGGGACCCAGGACTCTGTCTAGGATCATGAGTCGATCACGATGCGTCAGGAAGAAGGTGGTATAACATCCCAGACTAAGCATAGATCAAATCGAATTGCTGGGCTCTAAAAATGGCCTCTTCCTCGCTGAAGACCCCAGAAGTAGCAACGTCCTTTGAAATAGGAGCATGCAAAGACTTTAAAAACCATTCTAAAAGAAAGGTCTGGGGTATGGGAGTCTTAACTAACCATTTTCTCTTACGCCATTCCTGGATATGGTCTGAAATATGAGTGTCGGTACCCTGCCGTAAAGTTGACAAAAGTTCAAGGCTAACATTGTAACGAATGGGTAGTTGAAAATGGTTAAGAAAGGCTAGCACTAACTGTTGAAAAGACCCATATGTCCCCCTAGGTAGCTCAATATACCATTGTGACGCAATCCCGATAAGAGTGCGCTGAAACAATCGTAATCTAATAGATTCGTGATTCAAAGAATTTTATGAGCACCAAAGGTGAAAAGTAGTGACGTATCAGCAGGGTCCTTGGCATTCTTACCCTCAAACTTTGGAATGTCTAACGGAAGCTTGGTGGGGACAGGGGGCCATGTGGGATCATGACTCACTAGGTCCTTCATTAGTTTAGACAAATCTGGCAGATTAAGTGTGGCCAGAAAGGGAATACGGGGTTGCGACACCTGACCCTAGCCTCCCACAAAAGACTGAGTGTTATGAGTTGCGTTCCATCCAGGATTCTGGTGAGGACCAGAACCTTGTCCAGAATTAAAAGACCCTCCTCCGGGTGGATTTGTGAAATATGGATTGGGCATCATTCCAGCAGGAATGTTCTGATAAGGGTTATGAAAACTGCCCCCAATTGAATTAGCTCCAAAACGAGGGTTGTTAAAATTGCCCCCAACTGGATTAGATCTAGATTGGGGGGTGCCCAAAACATAAGACTGACCTCCTCTGGGTGGGAATCTAGAGGATTGAAGTGGATTCGTTATGCCAAAAGTATTGTTCAAATTCGACACTGAGGGGATAGGGATATAGGACAGAACTTGTCCACCAACTTGGTTGTTCCATCCAGCCGTAGAAGGATTAGACCTGGGGTTAAGGAAGGGGACACTTCCTACATTAGGATTTGCTTGGGGAACATGAGAGCTACCAAATGGAAAAGGAGTGTAAAGAGGTGTAGTGCCCCCAGGTCCAAGGCTAGTATTATGGCCAGCAGTTGGGATGGCAGTTGAAAACTGCGAAGTGAAACTTGGCATACCATAAGAAAATGGACTATTATCCATGGGGATGGTCTAAACATTGTAACTCGGCAAATGGCCAAAATCCCCAAAAGGGTTAGAGGTAAGAGATGGAGCATTGACTACAGGTCGAGCCATAATACCGGTGTAAGCCTTCGGCACTACAACTGTAGCGGCTGCAGGTGTCGAAGGAGTGCAATTAACTATAGTGGGTTTGGGAGTTGATGAACTCCCAGTGTTCTGAAGACTAGACTCAGTACTCATCCTTGTGGGATCACAAGTCTGAAAAGTGGATGTGTGTGTACCAGTCTCGATAACTCTACGCCTTTTAGAAGGCAATAGATCAAAAACCAGTGGTAACTGTAACAACCGACGGGACTTGTGAGGAAGTTGGTCCGACTCCACAATGACTTATGACTCTCAACAAATAAAAAGATATCCTAAGGCCAACTAGAAATCAAAGAGCATACCAAAAAGTCAAACGAACAATATGCATGCAAACGAGATAAAGTGGTTGAGTGGCCTCCCTCACTAAAGAAGGTATGCCTCGTCCAAGAGGGACCTGAGACTCCCTGCTAAAGTTTGGAGGTAACAAAATTAGTTATAAGGGCCCTTGTAGGCTTAACAACCAGTCGGTCAAATCCCCCTAGAGATGTAATCTTCCATAAAGGTTGTGTGTTGTCTGACCCCTATCTGACTGAGGATACAAGCAGAATAACCACTGCAGGTAACCCATGAGAAACCTAAGTCAAGTAACTAATCAACCACTGTATAACTGATGCACATGCGAACAGTCGTAAGTTTGGATTACCATATGGGCAGGGTAGCAAAGCCCGAAACCTTGAAAGTACCGCCTCTCACAGAGGCATGGATACTAGGAAGATCCCCAAATACAAATAAATCCACAGAAATATCTTAATGCTAGGTGAGTATCCAGGGGTTATCCCTTCAACAAACTTTGCGTGTGTTAGCGACATTTCTTATCCTAGGCACAAGAGTATTCGGGTCTGCAAGTTGCACGAGAAGTGCCCGAGCGCAGCATGGAAAAATCTTGTCTTAAGACTTCCAATCAAGTGGGCGGGTGAAATTACGTTGTCAATGGCCCGGATTCATCCATAAGAACAGATAAATGGTCATCAAGATTTCGGGGCTACCAAGTTAACCGATATATAGCGCTAGAGAAAGCGGCTATATTTCAAGACTAAATCTGGGTCATCCGATCCAGCGACACATAGTGCGAGATCTAGTCAGCATATCAGCATTCGAGAGTTCGAAAGGTGAAAGTCCCTTGTCATCTCACATCTCAAAACCTCGAACCCCGGAGTGCCGAAAGCGCCCAGAGTCGGGCCCGCAGTATCGCGAAGCAGCCTCAGCCGTTCATCCACTGGAGCCACCTGGCGCACGATTAGGCTCCCCTCCTTTTCACCCATCCCGACTTCGAAGCGCAAGGAATAGCTCCGTCATATTCTCGATGTGCGAGTTGTCGGGAGTGTCCAGGACCCGAGCCCACAACATCATCGCGTAAGTTCAGGACCGTCAGATCTGAGAGGGACGCGTGGCGCCCAATCAAGCCATCTCGGCGTTTCGCTCATTGCAACTGTGAATAAGTAGGGATTAACTCCTTCCATTCGCAAACACCGAAAGCGCTTTGGGAATAAACACCGGGTCACAGCTCGTGGTCACTTGGGAAAGAAAGGAGTTGTGCAAAAGAGGCCGAAGGCGTCGAGTCGAGTCACTGGAAAGATCATCATGATCTCCATGCGCCATCTGATTCGACCTTGAGCCTGGTTTTCGCTTGGAGTAAATGAAGGTGAGGAGGGGTGGTTGAAAACTCTCCTCAGGCATTAAGTGAAAGGTATAGATAATCTGGTAAGCAGTCTTCTCGAGAGGGTCCTGTGTACTCATTTTCCAAAGACGCCATGCTGAGTCCTTGACCAGCCGGAGGAGGTCTGCACACGCTAGCTTAGTGCTTAATGGCTCAGCTACTTCCCTTGCAGGAGCCATGCGCAGTTAAGGTGGCGTCTAACAAAGAATATCCGTCTGAATTTGGCTGAGGGGACACCAAGCCTTGGGTGATCGAGCACGCCTCTGTTAGGCAATTTTTCTCTGAGTATATAAACTCAGTCTTTGTATTTTGTAAAGCATCGATGGTAGAGTGAAGCTCCCGATTGTAATGTTTTAACAGACAATCTAGTTCTCTGGTTATGCATCTGTATGTAAGATTTCTTGTTTAATGAAAGACAGTTTCCTTATTCCATCTAGTTTTCATCTCATACTAAGGGAGTTCATGATTGACTGATTCACATGAATTATTGCAGTTGTGTTATGATAAAGGATTTATCATGGCACTATTGTATTCTCTGGTTTTCTGCATTTGAATGTAAGAAGATCTCGCATTTAAATGCATTCTCCTATAGTCTGCTAGAAACCTGATGTTGACAATAGACCTTTGCATCTCTCTGATACAAGTCTTCCCCCTACTCACCCTTACTACAACTCACTGTCTGGAATATGTCTAAGACCTCACTTGCCCATGCATGCCTAGCCTAGTTTCGGAGTTGAAACAATATCGTCCGAAGTTTACTTCCATTCGATCACCCCTTTCATACACAAATCGTGACATAAACTGATGGGCGTCGGGCTCTGCTCCTGCTGCAATCCAGGAGTGACTTCCGTCGTCAACAGTGTGACCTCATGCTTAACTCCGGTGTGAGCGGAGCCTCCTGATGTTACCAATTATACAATGGATTTCTCAACTCCCTATCTCAGACACATATGTTGATTTAATTGCCTTGGAGAAGTTTACTCACAAAATCCTATTCCAAGGCACTAAATCCTAGGCTAGTTTGTGCACCCTAAACAATAAAATCGTTACTAATCAATTTTAGTTTAAAGCGTAAATTTTATTGGCCGTGATTACTCAAAAAGGTATGGAAATGAAAATCATGGTGTTATGACTCTGCATGAAAATAAAAATAGATATAATGTAAAGCCTAACTTTAACTTTTCAGTGAATGATATGCTAAATAAAAACAGTGCAATCTTCAATTTTAACTCTGCAACTCAAAAGTAAAATGCAATCTTTCGCTAAATGTGCTAAGCTAATGATAAAGGTTCCAAGACAAAAATACCAAC